>LS827217.1:33363-53312 GCA_900490955.1 Micoletzkya japonica
AGTTTTGGTAAAATTTGAAATTTGTTAAAATCTTGAAAAAATCACAAGTCCGGGACTTGTGGAAAAATGTGCAAAAAGAATGCACGGCGTGGGGTTCGAACCCATTACCCTCCCAATCCAGACCGACCTCTTACCTGCTGCGCTACCGACGACTGCTGACGGCCTGCTGCAGGCGACGCCTCACAAGAGGAAGCGGCGCAATGGTGGATCCCTACTTCCAGAAAATGACGATTATCTCGCTCTAGATACGCCCTGCGCAAAAATTGAACATCGTTTTCTACTCCGTTTTTGACGCTCTTTCGAATGGTACATGTCTCATTTGAATCCCTTTCCGCGAGGTCAGACCATCTCCTTGTGAGCACCTCAAGGAAGACGGAGGTGGTCTTGCTCGATCCATGGAGGGCAGCCAAGTGAACTGGAAGGAGACCCGTCCGGCTCTCGATTGAGTTCAGCTGGGGACGACTGCTCAGAATGCACTCGACTGCTCTGAAATCATATCCATGCACAGGCCTTGCTATATCTCAACTCTCGCTCCCTTCTAACCTATGCATCCCAAGAGTGCAAGCAAGATGCAGTGGAGAGAGTCCGTCGACGTTGGTCTGATTCAGATTGACGTGCGATCGCGAGTGGAGCAGAAGACGGGACAGCATGGCCTGTTATCGTGTCTGGCTGGCATACCGTGTCCAATAGAGTTGCGCTTGAGTTCTTTTGAAGTACCGTTAAGCTAGTAAATTGTGGGCCGTGTTTGAAACACTTGAAACAAGGCCATATCTCGGCTCGGAAAGGTCCTACAGGGTTCTGGTTGTAATTTTTGGAATCCTCAGGACGAGATCTATTTGTCTATCAAGTTTGGTAACGATTCCTCAAGTTTAAAGACCTTTAAAACGTAAAAATGTGGCATTTCAGAGGTTCGAACAGGTATAGCGAGAATTTCTAAGATAAAAGCCGTTTTAACCGGTTTAAAGTTGTCAAATCATCACCAAACTTGATACACAAGTAGATCTCGTCCTGAGAATTCCAAACATTCCAACCAGAACTCTGTACGACCTTTCCCAGCCGAGATATGGCCTTGTTTCAAGTGTTTCAAACACGGCCCACAATTTACTAGCTTGACGGTATGCAGAAAACCGTTTGATCACGAAAAACAATGAACCATAAGAACTCGCATGCCCATGTTTAGTATCCCACCCACCTGTTTCGTATCGCACTCCGGCAATCGAACTACAGCATGCACGGCGCTTTCTCCCTTGTGGTTCTGAATGTACCCTCGTCATATGCTTTCCAATAGCCATTCACCGGAATATTAGCCTTAGTCAGCTGCGAATTGAGCAGTCGATCGAAGGGAACTGCCGAATTCTTCGAGTGCCGAACGGCAAGATGGAGGGCTGTTTCACCTCAAATGCAATACTTTGCTTTATCTGACCGTAATGAGAGGAAGGGGAAGTTATCGTGTTAATAAAGACTGAAAGCTACCGTCGACGTTGACAGCATTGACCTCTGCGGAGATGAAAAGGAGCAGTCCCTCGATGGCCCGGGTGTGGCCGCTGAATGGCCTGTTCATTGGAGACCTCACGCCCTTCCTCACTTCTTAGCTGCCAGATGCAGTAGCGTATTGTTGTCTGCATCAACAGCACCCCGATCTGCCCCCAGGCAAATAAGAGAAACGAGAGCGTCGAGATTGCCCTGAAGCGAGTAATGGCTATACTACAAATAGAGGTCTGCTGACCTTTGCATAGACGTCTCGTTCACAACTGTTCTCCACAAACTTCCAACCTGGATAGCAGCAGCTTGGATCGGCAGGAGGCTGTCAACCGGTGTGTTGACCGTGTCCGGTCGTTCCCTCACTATCGACAGGAAGTCATCGCGTATTCCCTGCTCGCTCCATCTCAATGTATACTGTTGTGTTACGCACATGTTTATCAATGCTATGTAGCTTTCCTTCCACATAAAGCAGCTAAACTAGATATTATAGTAAAGTGTTGACTCTTTTACTGACCAGTCCCCTCCAATATCCCCTTCCCCTTGCTACCTCTTGAGTGCGTCCATCATGTCCCGTCCCTCTGTACTGTTCTCCTCCTTCGGTCGATACAGTATCCTACTCGGTCCTCCATTCGTCTCCCGAATGTTATTCCACCGTACCCTTCCTCTGCCTCCTCGATGATCGAATCGAGTATTCCTCGGTTCCATCTCATGTTGAATATCAACAAGATTGTGGCCTGCGATATTTTGTATTTTCTGGGTTACCGTAATCTCTCTTTAGTAAGCAAACGTATGGTTGAGGAAAATGTTCTGTCAGTCGTCTCATTCCTATTTCGCTCTCTCATTCCACGAGAGAGCGAAGCGGCATGAAGAAAGTTCAGTCGGAACTATTTGGTCAATATGTAATTTTTCGTCTATTTTCGTAAATACCTAGATAGATCGGAAGGAGCGTCTCGTCGGGAGTTTCTCTCCTGTCGAAATACGTTCGGGGTTGACGGAAGTACTGTAACTGGATACGCATCCATAAAAATACGGCCACAAAATCTGTTGTGTGAACAATCTCACAGCCTTACAAACTTCTCTAACTGCCTCTCTTACAAGTTAGAGAGGTGGATACTCGAACCTTGAGCGACAGACCCTGCAACTGGTAGACCTGCGTCGAGTGATCCCCTCCTCGTATGGAGTACGTCGACTCGAGGGACACGTCTCGACGGGGATTCTCAATAGCAATATTATGGTGCGTTCAGTGTCGAAGGGGGGTCAAAAATCCTCGATTTTTGCCATGATTCTTTGTTGACATTCGGGGAGAAGCAGTCTGATTTTCCTAAAGATGAAAGGGACCCGACCGCTTTTCGTGGAAAGACAGAAAAGAATAACCGCTTTCTTCGAACGCCGACGAAGAATAACAGACACTTCGAGGAAAATCTGACCACTTTTCGTCGAATGTCAACTAAGAATCAAAGCAAATAATCGAGGATTTTTGACCCCCCTTCGACACTGAACGCACCATTATCGACACTATCTACTTCTTCTTGGAAAAAATCTACTTAAGAAAGATTACCATAGTAGAGACGAGAAGCACTTTATCTCCCGCCGCGAAGTACAAATTGTCGATTCTCTTGACCGATCTGATGGGAAGAGTCACTTCTTTCGTCGCGTCCTAGGGGCAGCAATGTACATTATTCATTTATTGTTGCTGTTCATTTTATCTTACCCAATACTTGGGATACGGTCTCTCGACGAGTTCAGAGGCGAAGAATCGAAGAACTAAACTGTCCTTCGAATCGTCTACCGATATCACGAGACCCACTCGACCAATTAACTGAATGTAAAGCTTTTCTACTTCCTAGTCCTTTTGTTGATCCAAACTAAGCCAAGCCAACCTTCATATTCTCCTCATTCCATGTAATATTTGAGTAGACATGCATTCGTTCGAATCTGACAATATCCAGCTGCACAACTACAGCCCGATGGCCAAGGGCGATGGTGTCCATCTCAAGTAGAGGCTATGGTTCATTTTCCCTAATCTCTCCGTCTATCAATCCTTCCCTTCACTGACCCTTCCATCCTCTTCTGCCGCATAGGCCCGACCATCCATCATGAGTACAGCGATACGAAATGAGCTCGACGACTCTCATTCTCCGACATTTATCTCACACTTCATATGGAAATCTAATCAACCAATTTATGTATCAGACGTTCTTATACGGGTTAATATAATTATCACCATAGAGTTGGATGCTTCATGAGAAAAGAAGTTATGAATAACCCAACATTGTCTTCCCACGATCACCCTCATCTTTTGCCAATTGCAAGTCTCTCATCATATCGCCCTCTTATAGCCCATTGCAAGTTTGTCTTTCCCATTAGCATTGTACCATCTTCTTCTTCTTCTCTCTCGCCATCTCTTCCATACTTCTTTCCCACTCATATCCGACCTTTATGTCAGCCTCCTCTGCTGGGAACACACACGGTGGGAACGGACTGACCGATGACTCTACCTCCCCTCGCTCTCCCTCAATCTATTCTCTCCCCCCTCCCCCTCCCTCCCTCACTCATTCCCATACCCTCTTCCATCCCGGTAGGCTTTCTCAGCGAGTGTCATACGAGTCTAATCATTCTCTAATACCATCCATCCCTCTCGCTCTTCTCATTCTCGTTTCCTTCTCTTCAATGGATACCCCTCCACCATCTCCCTCTTCCATCGACTCTGATAACAGGTACTACCTATACACAACGACAGTATTTATTCCAAAGTTTGATCCTTTTCACGTTATCTTCTATTACTCAATCGCTTCGATTGTGTTTTGCATTTATGTGTAATGTATCTTTTCCGATTGTAGTCTTTCCTTCTTTTTTGATTGTTTAAACGCCCAATTTTCCAGTCACCGCGAGTACATTATGTGGCGAAACCGAGAGAATATGCGGAGGTGGAAGGAGGAATCAAGGAGGAAAATGGAGGGAATCGAGTGAGTGATTTTGATAATGGGGTACGGCAGAAGGTAGGACTAATACAACGCGAACGATAGTGAGTGGGCGAAGAAGTTACGCTCGGTTTAGTAGAACGGGGTACGGTAGGGGAATGAATGTGCGGGTGAATTGCAGACAACGGGTCCGTGAAGAGAACGAACGACGGTTGAGGGAGATTCCACGACAAATCAACTTGTGAGTTATTTATTCTGCTAGAGATTCTCCTTCGTTTTCCCGAACAGTTCCCATGTATAATCATGAAGGAGTCTGAGCTATTGTCTATCTTCATAGGGAGAGTAGAAATGCTACTTCAGATGGATGCTTCGTGTGTCGTGGAATGCGTGTACCCCCTCCCATCTCTAGTCCTCCCCTATTTCCCCCCCCCCTATTCATCAGGTTCTCTCACTACGGGTTCCACCCTCCTCTTCCGTACCATACTCTTATTCATACGATAAACAACAGTTCGCTCCTTCAGTCTCCATGGCAACTCGGGATCTCGAGTATTTCTTACATGAGCTTGGTCATACGCAAACTGTCTTATTCAGCCGCTGTATCCAACAAATCTTACTGTTCAATTTTTTAAACTTTCAAAATCTCCGAAATTTCCAGAAAGCTAAATAGACAATTGTTGGCCTATATCGAGTGGTAGTGATTCAAAGAATATTTTCACTATGAGTGTAAAGCACTAAAGATAGTCATCTCAACGTTTCCCCAGTTATCTCATCTTCTCACGATAAATATCCTTCCACCAAACGTAGCCAGCAGCTGATCTCTTTCCCTTCCTCTTTCTCTTCCTCTTCCCTCCTCTCCCACTCCCCTCATCTCTCTCACATGTTCTCCCCATGCCACGGGGATGAACAGTCTCTCTCACTCTTTTCCCTCCCTCTCAACCCCCTCTCCCTCCCCCTCACCGCGCTTCCCTTTATTCCCGTGACCCGGCGTCCTCCTAGTCCATTTGGGTACTCGTCTTTTTGTAGACGTCATCAATGTCCGTTCTGCCTCTTCAATGACATACGCACAAATGGACGAAACAAAGTTTGTTTTTTTTCATCTTTATTTTTTTCGTGATAATTCTTCCTTATCGATATGCATTATCCTGCTGCAGACCGCGCTTCTTCATCTCAACTCCCTGTTCCACTGATGCATCTTCCTCTCTCGACAAACCAGAGAAAGAAGAGAGGAAAGAGAAAGAGAAGAAGCGGAACAATGGGTGAGTGCTGTCGGGTGCATGGCAAAGTTGGGAGGAACGGGCGGGGGAAGCAGTACCTACAAGGGTCAAGTTCGCAGTGCGAGCTAGCAATCACTTCTATCTGAATATACTAGGACTATTGATATAGGTAGGTGACTCGGCACTTCTTGGGTGGTTCTAATCTGATGGGAATAGAGGCAGACGTGTCTACCTAGAGGAGATTGTTGTGAGCGAAGAAGGTCTAGACGTAAACAAGTCTTCCCTCGAGAATAATAGGGAACGTTAACATGAAAATTCCCTTGCAGATGGTATCTGTCCATTATACTCGGAAACAACATCAATCTCACGATGAGCAGCACTGATAGGTGTGTAGCTTCATAGTTTTTTTTTAAATTAAAAGTCTTAAAAGTCAAACTAACTGCATACGGAAAATCAGGGAAGATATTAAAGACAATTGATAGAAACAAAGTGAGATGGCTAGCATGGAAAGATGTACCTAGGCATACTGATGGATAACCTTGCCCAAGTAGATAGGTGCAGGGAAGACCTTGTCGTTATCTAATCAACCCCTCGCGGATCCCTTTGTATCCCATCTCTCACATTGTCAGATTTCTCTTCAAGAAGGACTACGAGAACTTCAAACTTCGCGTCACTCTAGCCATCTTCTGTACCCTTATCTACGCCACTATATCTCCGTCCAGGTATCGTTTACTTTTTAGATCTTTTTTCTCTTTCCTCTATGATCTTTCAAATACCCCCTTTTCTATTTCCTCCTTTTCTACAACAAAAGTATATAGTCCGTTCAGACCCGCCGATGCAGTATGCATCTTCCTGACGGTGTGGTATTACTGTACACTGACCATCCGAGAGAGTATCCTCATCCTCAATGGATCGAGGTAATCCCTTGGCCTGCTTCCCTCTCCCCAATCCCCTTCAGTATCCACTGGTGGTGGGTTGCCCATCACTATCTCGCGGCAGCCTTAGCTGGAGTCGCTGTCACTTGGCCGGAGGATGAAGAATATCTCGTGAGTCATCGGGTTTACTCGTATTCCGGCTTGGATAAGCATCGCGTTCACTTTTCTTTCTGTTACCGGTGCATTAAGCCATCCATTTTGATGTAATATCCTTTCTGGTATGCGTGTGTGGTAGCGTCACAGTTCCGTTCAGGAATTTCGTCCCCAATTGGGCCTCTTCGCCATGTATATCTGTGTAGTACAACAACTACAGTACCAGTACCAATCGGGTTGTCTGCGACGATTGCACTCCCTTGGATCTATAAATGACGACGTCGACGTCACTCTCGGTTTGTTTAACCCGACATCTAGAAAGCTTGGAAGTGAATCGAGAAGGCTTGGCATGGTTCGATTTGCAGAAGGCTTCGCCAGTTGGATGTTCCACGGTCTTTCCTTCCTTCTGCCGTTTCTCTTCGTTGCCTACGTCAGTCTCCCACAGTGTTCTAAATGTTAAGCGAACGAGCCAAAATGCTTAGGATACGGTGTTTTCCGTGCGAGAGTTCCTACCGAGATCAGGGTTATTTTTCGGCATCTCGTTTGCTTAACATTTGCACTGTTGTCAGAACACTGTGCTCCCCTTTTCAACACAACGATTCTTTTATTACCCCAAGAGGCTGACAGAGCTTTTCAGATGTTTGAGCTGTACAATTCCTTTACTCTGTACGTCATGTGGACGGAGAGGGAACGCTGTGCTTGGCAAGTACGCTCCTTCCCTCCGACCAATATAACTCGTCTCCCTTTCAGGTTCTCGGCCTATCTATCCTCTTCGGAACTGTAGGCACGGGGAACATCGTCATGGTGCTAAGTGGGTCACTTTCCACTTCCTACTCTTGGCTTGCTTGTTCAATCAACTTCAACCTGTCAAAGTCATGCCTTTCAAACACAAAGTTATCTTCTTATAAGATATCGTTGCGTGAACCTTAATTCTCTCAGGTATCGTCTGGAACAAGATTCGTGTCTCCTCCCTCGACCGCAAGAAGTCCCTCCACTCAAAGTACCCCTCCATGCTCAAAATGTCCTCCTTCCTCTCGTCCACTCACAATTCCACGGGTTCCAAAGACGAGTAATGCAGAGTATCCTCTACCGTATATCTATCGCGAACTGACTACCGCATCTCAACGTGTACAAAAGAGTATTGTCATGTGCTTATAGATTTACCTATATGAATGAATAATCTTTATCAGACGTAGCATATTCACTATTTTCGTTACTCAATCTCCTTCATTCCTCTAGTCGAAGCAGGTGCTTTCCCTTCTCAAGTATACGCCCAGGAACTACCGTAGCCTATTGAGGCTGCTGAGGAAAGAAGGGAAGCGAACCCCTCGGAGGGAAGAGAGCAGGGTGGAGGGAGGTTGAGAGATGGAGGAGGAAGAGGGAGGGTGGACGGAGAGAGGGAGAGGGAGGAGGGAGGAAGTGACAGAGAGGGATTCTGGTGAGTCATGTAGGGAGAAGCGTACTCGAAAAGGTTCTTGAAGTAGGGAATGGTGGAATCGAGTGAGGAACCTGTAACGAAAGTGTATAACTTATATCATTTTGGACGTAATGCGAATAAACAAGAAAAGTGCTTACTTGAGAAGGAAGAGGATAGGAAAGAAGAAGAGGAAGATGGTTGGGGGATGGAGGAGAGGGAAAGGGACGACAGCGGGGCATCCAGGGATCGACCGTCTCCATTCTCACTCGACTGAATGCAACTAACGGCTACCTCTTCGTTAAAGGCACTGTGCACCCCGAAAAACACCCAAAATAAAAAATAATTCTTGAATGCGCGCGAAATGTTCCCGACGCGAATGTTGCTCGTGTAAGCCCCAGCTGGGCCACTCCACATGTACCATGTGGTATAGCGTGAAGCGGCTGCGCAGTGTAGCCAGCCGGCCGCAGGCTCTATTCCCTCTGGCGGCATGTCTTTTGCGCTTTCTTTATCGCCCCTTCTGGCATACTGTGGGCAACTTTCGCAGCGATTCAAATGGGGGGTTTTCGCCGGAGTGCACAGTGCCTTTAATGGCATTCCACATTTACATCTACCAATTCGGAATAAAGTTCAGTATAATCGTTGCTCATATTGCAAGCGCCATTGAGTTTGACATACTTGTAAAAAATTTCAAAGATTTATATAAATCGCAGACCTTCGTTATTTTCTTGAAAACCATGATATTTCTTTGAAATAGGTCCGCGACGACCGAAAAACAAGTTTTTCTCAAAGGAGAGGAGAGCATCTTAGGTAGGAACCGAGAAAACTCGGAACATTGTCAGATAGGGAAATTCAGACTCTGGATAAGAATATGTCAAACTTTTTGGCGCTTGTAGTAATTAGTGAAATGAAATGACCCACCGATGAAATGGTATCCAGAAGCGTGTTGATGTACAGTATCGCAGCCTTGAGAATGCGTAGTTTGGATACTCGTTTTGAGTGGACGCGAAGGGAGGGAAGATGTTGTTTGAGCACGTAGAAGGCCTAAGAGAAGCACGTCGGGGAAACATTGTCAGATAGGGAAATTCAGACTCTGGATAAGATCTGTGCTAGGAAAATGAGAAGTGATTCGAGTTACATAAATGAGCACCGTAAGATACTATAATCTAGGTACAATGTTTCACAGATTCTTCAACATAAACACATATACTGCAAATTATAAGCATTTGATTGATGGGAAAAGGTCAAACCTTATTTACAGTGTGCACCCTCGTTCTCTCTCGAGCATTCCTCTTCGCGACTACAGTAGGCATCGCAGTGAATACCATATCAGAGGATACGGTATCCGAACGAGATGAGGAGAAGGAAGGAGAAGGGATACGGTAGATAGAGGGCGAGAGAGTGGGGCACGAGAGGGACACAGCTCATACACTACCCTGAGGCACCCGTACCTCTGTCTGCCTTTTCTCTCTGCCTCCTCTCCCTCTCTCCTTCATCTCTCTTGTAATTACACGAACAGGTTGATTCTCGACTACTCATTACAGGCTTTGCTTGAGTATTGAATAAACGATGAGAGGACGGGAAGAGGGGCTAAGAGTGAAGGATGTCCTGCAGCTCGTATCATCTTTCATTTGTCTAGGCCACTACCTACCTGCACACACTCAATAATTCATTCCATTGTCATTGGTGCTAATTCCTGTGTCATTTTATTCCCTTTCATTTTGTTTTCTTTACCCGCGTTTCTCGCATCTTTTGCTTATTTTGCTATAATACATATTATTAAAGGGACATGGAAGCGAGAAATTTTGTGAAACCAAACATGGCCATACTTCTAGAATATGTTTCTGAGACGATAAGAAAGATATAGTTGAGGAAAACGTTCCGTCAGTCGTCTCATTCCTACTTCCGACGAGAGAGCGAAGCGGTATGAAGAGAGTGCAGACGAAGTAGGAATGGGTTAACTGACGGAACGTTTTCGTCAATAATAATAGCGTTTGAAAAATATTTTTAAAAAAATTCCGGAGCGAGAAATATTTATTTGTTCCGGGAATACCTCGATGCCATTTGCCTCGTTACTATGCGCTAAACGCAGTAAGATTGCGCCTTGGCTAGGAAACGATTTTTAGGATATCTCGCGAAGTAGACATTTTTGTGCACTCTATTTTTGATTTCTATATTATTTAGGCGATAAACTTTCATATGAAAGCCAATCTTTTTTGGCTTCCATGTCCCTTTAAGTCATTCTAAGTCTCTCCATACCGCTTACTTAGCTTATAGTTAGCTCTCTCGTAATATCAAGAGTATGGTTGAAAAACGTTATGTGAAAGCTAGCGCTACACTCTTTTTAATTATTTACATTATTTTCGATTTATTTTCAAACCGTGGACATTCTGCATCATTATGCATATCGTATGAATCTAATAAATGCCGACTAAGTAAGAGATGAAATGGAGCAAGAAAAGTTCTTGTGATCCTGCAGTGTAGGTATCAACTATAGTTTATCAAAACAAAACTCGAAAGGGAAGTACACACTGCTGTTTTCAATCTCTTCATCAATAGTGTATTACAAAACTGCTAACAATTAGACATGCGATCACTGATGTGTAGATGTCTGATGTATTTTGAATATTTTGGGTTCATTTACATCTCAAGCTTATCTCAACCTTTCACAAAGCGCCGTAATCCCACCGTTCTGGTAGTTCCCTCGCAGATACGAGGCCTACCTATGACTGCCAGAGGGCTGTTCGAGAGTAGTTATCATGTCTAATCACAGGCTGGTTCCCCTTCCCTTCCCTTCCCTCTCCATTCCCCCCTCTTCATTCTCCCTCTGTGTCTCTCCACCTCTCGGTCGTCCCTCCCCTTCTTCTTATTCTCTTTTCTCCTTCACAAAAGTGTCATGGAAACGACGCTGCACAATCTCGATACTCAGACGGATTCGTTGTGCGTGCCGTCTATGCTGAGTCCTCCCCTATCCCATCCACCCTCTCATCCCCCCTACACCCTTCTTCCCCCCGTTTACCCTACTCCACCCCTATCCAGCTCCCTCCATCTCCTGTCTCCTCCCTCATGCCCCCTCACTCCTCCCTCGCCGTCTGTCCATCTGAGTCCTCCCAAGGAGAAGCTGGACGAAAGAGAGATGTGGATATACGCGGCTGATTACACTTCGGTGAGTGGGATAGGGTACGGTAGGGGTAGAGGGGTACAGTATGCAATCAATAATAGTATTCAGCCCCTCCTGTGCTTCACTCGGAAGCCCGACAGAGCTCTTCTCATTCAAAGTACCGGCACCCATCGACCCGTGAGGTTTGTACATATATTCTGTTTGAACACTAATCTATCTTTGTTTTATCTCGTAGCTTTTTATCTCAGATATCTCGTAGCGAAACCACTGGGAAATGAGAAGAAGGGAGGAAAGGAGAACAGAGAAGAGGACAGGACGGAGATCGCAGAGGACCCGAGGACTGTATGGAATGGAGACAAGAAGGGTACGGCAGTTCATTCGGATACGGTAGTTCATAGGGTACGGTAGCTCACTCGGGTAAAGTAATGACCTTCTATTTGACTACGACTATATCGTGTCTATCATAGTGCGCATGCACGCCAAACAATGGCGAGGAATGGAGAGACGTGAACGCTGTCGATAGGCGCACTCTATAGTTTATCTTCCGTTTCATTCCATATTCTTATGCTGTTCGGGGTAAGCGTCGAGCTCTTGCATCGCACGTTCTCGTCATCTCATTTGCGCGCACGATTCTGCACACTCTTATGAATAACATCGCCATTTCACCATAACCTACATTGTCTTCTGGGACCTACTGTACCCCTCTTTACCTGCCGTACTCAGGCCCAATTGTCGTGGTGA
Source organism: Micoletzkya japonica (assembly GCA_900490955.1). Lineage (NCBI taxonomy): Eukaryota > Metazoa > Nematoda > Chromadorea > Rhabditida > Diplogasteridae > Micoletzkya > Micoletzkya japonica. The sequence continues at coordinate 45,285 of LS827217.1, forward strand.
CCAAGCCCTCGAAGAAGCGCAAGAGCAACACCTCAGCAGCATCTCGTGAGTAGCCATCTTGAGTTATGTTTCACACCCGACATAAATACCATAACTGAAGCATAACCCCTCGTTGTAGCTTCGCTCCCCGGCCAAGCGCCTTTCCCCTCTACAAAACGTGTCCACCATGGTGCCTCCCCTCCCTCAGTCCCCTCCTACTCTCCCTATGTATTCACCCCTCCCACCATCTACCCTCCTCCTCTCCTCCACAATCTACCGTATCCTATGCTTGCACAACCCGTCACGATGACTCAATCGGTGGTCACTCCAGATAATAAGGTAAGGACTACGGTAGCTTTTTGTATTATTCTATGGTTTATTATTTTACTTTATCTTACTGTGAGAATGATTTCTTACACGCTATTCATAAGCTTTTTTGTGGACAGCCGTTCACATGATAAGTAGCATACTGTAGGTAAGGAAGGAGAGATAAGACGAAGATGATGGGTTCCATTGCAGATGGCGATCGCTTCTCCGTACCCGGATAGACAGGTTTATATTTGATCTTTGATCTCGGAAGCAGTGATCTTTGACCCATCATTGATAAGCTGATCTTTGATCTCTGTATTCAGGGCCGTGTCTCTCCTGGTTCGGCTCTCCCCACGCAATCTTCACAGTATCGTCCTCCCCTCCCTACCTACTATTAACGAGTTCTCTCTCGTCCCCTCTTATAATATAATAATTGTGGCCATGCTTATTCTTGCTTATCTAATAAGTCTAACAAACTAATCATTATAACTACGAGTTGCCTGTTTTAGCTTTCCCTACCTTATTCATATCATCCCTATTCCCTATCTCGATGTTGCAATAAACAATATTCATCGTAATCTTCTCAACATCTCAAGAGCACAATTGAACAATTTCTGCGTGACTTAATACCAAGTTCATTATCCATGCTAGTTCATTATCCATAGTGTAATCTCTTGCGCGAGAATATTCCACAAAACTTCATTCATAAAAACGATCAAATCAACGGAACTGAAAGTGCCACATAATTAGTAGTAGCAGATCAGTCAGAATAATATCCAATAGAGTGAAACATTTTTTTTTGTGTTCGATAAAAGGAAACAATCGGGTTAAGCGTAGAAAGGGACGTATGTAAATAGTGTAAAGGGTGGAATGGTCTAATAAAAAAAGAGAATAAGGAATAAGGATAGGCCTCAACGTCTTCTATCGTAGGAGTCCCTCCGTCTATCATCCCCTCCCCTTCTGTCATCTCTTCTGCCCTCATCCCTCCTATCCCTCCCTCCAAACCTATCTCCTCCTCCGAACCCTCCCCCTCCTCTTCCTCCACCCCCATACCCTCCTCCACCTCCCCTATCCCCACCATATCCTCCTCCACGATCTCCACCGTATCCTCCTCCATTACGGGGTTCGTCGCGTCTAAAACACATTTTTTTGCAAACAAGTATATAAAAGACCATTCACTATGCGCTTTCATTTCAATTCAAATATCATACAAAAAGATACTAAAACAGCTTGATAATCAAGCCTGCCTAAGATACGAGTACTATCATACAGTTGAATGATAAACATGTTCACCTGGGGAAGTCTCTTGACCTGTCTGCCCCTCCCCCGTAACTGCTCCTTCCATTGTCATGTCCTCCCCCTCCCCATTCTCCCTTCGCCTCCAATGCAGCCTTCGACTCGCGTGCCCGTCTCGTGTCTCCCTTTCCTCCTCCTGTCAAACACCCCTCAGTCACTATCGTCTCCAATCAAAGTCCCATCACCCATCCTCCCTCTAACCAGTAAACAACACAAACCGAGTCTCCTAGGCAGCCACGACTTCTGCGTGCGTCCCCTCTCGTAGTCCACTACGACTCGTCTTCCGTCGATCTTCGATCCATCGGCCTTCTTATAAGCAGCTGCAAGACTTCTCTATACCCCGTTCCGAAAGAGGATGCCATACGTGGGCAACTACGTCATCGAGATCACAAATTTTTAACGCAATGTGCTAATGCCCATGCACGGATCAACAGCCTACAACACGCAGATAGTGCTACTTTGCCTAACTTCCCTACTTACCCTTCTCCAGCGAAATATGCCCCCCTAAGACACCCCCGAAGACTTACCCGCATCCATAAGGTTCGCCTTCTCTCACACTCACTTACCGCACGACTTACCCATGTTCCCATTCAGTCTATACTTACCCACACTTACCCTTCCTACTAGGCCAAACTTACGCAATATTCAAAGAGGGACAGCGCGTCAGGTTCGTATTCCGGGAGTCGTTCAAACTCACCCGTTCTACTTACCCGATCATAAAGGGAAATAGACACTCCTAACCCGTCATATCCAAAGAAAAACCCCACAATTTGGCCTATTAAGGTAGACTAGGAAAATAGAGAAAGGATAACCTCATCAAACAAACCAATTACCCAATTTGCGCATTCAGAGGCCGCCGAGCGGGTTCTCTGTAAAGAGAAGAGATTCGAGTGTGAGCAAGGAAGGGAGAATAAGACGAGGGGATACATGGTTAGTCGCGCGAGGATTTACTTGCAATCGCAGGTTGTGGGGGACGGGCACACTTACCCGACATCTCGTTCTTGTGAGAGTACTCGATGAAAGCGTAGCCGCGTGGCTTCCCCGCCTTGTCGTACACCATTACGAGCTGAAATTTACCTTGCACAACCAATAACCAAACAGTCATACCTTCTCAATCTTTCCGAACTGCTCGAACTCGCGCTTCAGCTTCGATTCAGACGTCTCGTAGTTCTGGAAGATAAGGAAATAAAGAAAAACTTGAAATAAGGAAAAAAGTAACTTACCACGCGAGCGACGAAAAGAGTTTTGTAGGGATCCTTCGTAGCTTTTGAATTCTCAGCCGGATTCCACATGGCGATTCCCTGCTCGATCTTGTATGCAAGCAGTTCCTCTTTTTCCTTTCTTCTCCTCGCTCGTTTCTCTTCACGAGTCTCCACTACAGGCTTCGGAGGAGGAGCATCCGTCTGCAATATTTCTTTAATCACTTATCTCAAGTGCTGTTCATGATCCTTTTACTTGGACCTAACCACAAAGATATACACCCTATTAACTACAATTCATTCAAAAGTATTGAAATTCTACAATGCGCCCGAACTAGCCCCCGGCATACCTCGAACTCGTTGACACATTCAGCCATTCCCTGCATCTTCGGTCGTTTCTTTTCGACCAGAAGAGGCTCTGCCGGAGGCAGGAAGGCGATGGGTGGCCGAGGGGCAAAGAGCTGCAGGAGGTTATCCGGCAGGAACTGAGTCATCTCTGCAAACGGAGGTTTACCTGCAAAGCACACGTTATCAACTATTCAAAACGGAAGAGAAAACAGAGCACCATGCTAGCGCAACGGATACAACCGAAACTAAAAATTCGAACGAATCTTGACGTTAGCACACGCGACGCAGCCGCGACGCGCCGTTAGCACGGTCACGGCAAAAGTCCTGACACGACAACCCTGTGAGAATCGAACGAATTTGAGTAGTGTGGTTACGGTAATCGACCTCTAGATAGAAAATTATTTTCAAATATATTTTAGTGATGATTTATCGTTGTTTTTATAGTTGTCTTGTTACTAGATTTATGGAGAATCATCAGTTTAATATGCCAATGTTGCGCTAGTGTTATATTCAGTTATAGCAGAAGTAAATTGAGTGGTTTCGTCATTTTATGGAGATTTTCTCACTCACATCTGGTGTTAATCCGTATTTCTCTGTTCGTCGTGCTATACTACTGTTTTAACCTCACTCTTTGTAGTCGAGATGGCTCCGGCCTTTTTCCAAAAGCCCGAAGCGGCACTCAAGCGGGCCCAGGAGCTGATTCAAGTTGGAAAGGAGCAGGACGCTCTCGATACTCTCCATGATACTATCAAGGTAGCCCTTGTCTCAGTACCCTGCTCACTTACCATTTCAGTCTCGTCGTCATAAGCAATGGTCCCAGATGCACGAGCAGATTATGCTCAAGCATCTTGAACTATGTGTCAACCTTCGCAAGCCCCATATAGCCAAGGATGCTCTGTTCCAGTACAAGACACTCACTCAACAGGTACTTGATCTAGAAAGTGAGTTGTAGGAACGTACGCATTGAAGGTTGCGGTGGAATCGTTGGAGAAGGTTATCGTTCACTTACTGAGTCTGGCTGAGCAGAGGACGGAAGATGCCCAGAAGTCGAGCATAGAGAAGGTGGAGGAGATCGACGATCTGGACAATGCCGATGCTCCCGAGAAGTGAGTGCTCTGTTCGACTATTTTAAAACTCGTCGTATTTCCAATTTCCTGGATAGCATGAAAAGAGGTGGGCGAACCAGCTGAAAGCTAGCAGTGTGATAGTTGGGAATAAGCCATCATAATTGTTGCAGCCTGCTGTTATCGGTGGTGTCCGGAGCAGCAGCTCAGGACAGAATGGACCGTACGGTTCTTTCGCCCTGGCTGAGATTCCTCTGGGACTCCTACCGCAACTGCCTCGAACTTCTGCGAAACAACGCTCAGGTAGGGTGAGAGCTATGAAGAGGGCAGTACAAGCCAGTGAAATCCAGATTACTGGGAGTATCAGCATGCGCCTGTGATAAATAAAATATTGAAAAACCAGAAGAGCACAATTTCTGTTAATGTGGTTATTTGAGGTGGAGCAACTGTACCACCGTATCACCCGCAAGTCGTTCGTCTTCTGCTCCCGCTACCAACGTCGTGCGGAGTTCCGCAAGTTGTGTGACCTTCTCCGTCTCCATCTGGCTCAGATCCAGAAACATCAACATCTTTCTCATGTGTACGTTGACTCATTCTTTGCTCCATTTTGTTGCAGGCCATGTCCAAAAATACATCATGCCACCGATTTTTGAACGCTTGGTTAGTAACAGTATAGAGATCTTGAATAATCTTCTTATTCAGATTGTAGAATAGTATGTAATATCATATGCTTGCAGAGTAAAGCTGACCTCAGCTGAGTCGTTGGCTCTGATGCAGGAGACTCGATTGTGCCAATTGGACACTGCTATTCAGATGGAACTGTGGCAGGAGGCTTACAGGTAACATGAATGCTATGACGGGAATAAGGGGATGATCAATTATAGCCTTGGCTCTATCCTAATTTCGCGTGTTGCAGGAGTGCCGAGGACGTGCATGGAATGATGCAACTGTCGAAGGACAAGGACAGAAGGACTGTCAAGCCCGCGAGCTACGTCAACTACTTTGACAAGGTACGGTAATAGCGCCTCGTTCGCTTTGTGCCTCTGTATTAGGCGCTATCCCCTCCTTCAGCTAGCCCTCGTCTTCTGGAAAGCAGGCAATCGACTCTTCCACGCTGCGGCTCTGCTGCAGAAGTTTATCATATACAAGGTATGCTTGTTCATTCGCACTCCATTTGGGGGGGTTAGTGATTGTCTTCTCAACGATGATCACTCAATGTATTGCAGGACATGAAGAAGTCGTTCTCGGCTGAAGAGGCGAGTGAGCAGGCGACGCGTGTTCTGTTGGCGTCTCTTTCCATCCACGACGGGGCTGACCATCCCTCCGATCTCACGAGGCATCTCGACATTGAGGATCAGCACGTCGCCAACATCAGGTTGGACTAGAATTCTGTTTTCCTGTTTTTTTTGTATCTCCCCTTTCCCCCCAAATCGGTTACCATTTGTCTTGCAGACTGCTCTCCAATCTCCTCCGTCTCCCGATTGCTCCAAGTCGCAGTGGAATCCTGAAGGAATGTGCGCGATTCGGAGTGCCCGAGGCTGCGAATGACCAGGTTATTTACCCCCTCCCCCTCGATTCTCTCGTTCTCCGTCTGTTTACCCTTCCGACTACAGGCCCGTGCCCTGTTCCGTCTCCTCGAGAACAACTTCTCCCCTCTTGGACTCACGAAACAGACTGTGGCCATCCTCGATACGATGGAGAAGCCCGAATACGTGCAGTACATTGATGCCATCAAGTGAGTAGACACGATATGATTACGCAAACTAAACTTATGATTAGTATGAAAGGTGTAGAATATAAATATGCGTTCGTATAAACACGTTGCAGACACGTGAGTGCCACGAAGGCCCTGAAGCAGATTGCTGTTATCTACGAGGTGATCTCTTGGGAGAGACTGCAGAAGATGATTCCCTTCTACGATGAGCTCGCCCTCGAGAGATTCATCGTCGACATCTCCAAGCATCGCTTCGTCAAGGTACTCTAGTGCTTCAGCGTAGTTTACATGTTAGCTTTATTGCTCACAAAATGTTGTAAAAAGACGAAAAAGAGTTTGTGGGATAAATTGTGGCTCGCAGGCTCAAGTGGATCATCGTGGAGAATGTGTTCGATTCGGAGGAGCAGCCGATGCGACTCTGGCGGGAGGAGTCGATCTGGAGGATGCTGATGGATTCACCGGGTATGGTAGATTACTGTAGACCACGGTTAGGCTATCGGCTGAAAAACTCTTATTGATTCGAAGAAATTGGATTGAGTATGCTGTGAATACTGTATTATTTGAGTGACGACACTCAACTGGGAGTGGAGGGCATTCGAGCTCATCTTGAACTGATGTACAACAAGTTGAGAGGAACGGTCGAGCAGTTGGATGGAGAGAAACTGAAGCAGGAAGCATTGGAGAATGTAGGCGGAATGGACACTAATCGTTGGGAGGGGTCATTTATGATTATTATGATTACTACTGAATAACTGTTGTATATAATACTGAATAACTGTTGTATATTTACTGGGAAGGTTAACTATAAGGTGGGATTTCAGGTGAAGAAGAATGCGATTACCTACTCGCACCACCGACAGCAAGATTACGAAAGGATTCTGATGAGGAGGAAGAAGATTGAGACGTACAAGGTGTGTCATAACTTTCTACCTACCTTTATTTACCAAAAAGTAGATTAATTTGCTGTACTTTAAAAGAACACAATTACGTGGAACAGTGGACATGTTTTGTTTATCCCTTTTCCACAATACGTGCGAAGTATTCCTTTTGCAGGAAACTTCGGAACGAGTGAAGGCGGAGAAGTGTGCGAAGGCTGCTGAAGAGGCTGCGAGGAGGGACGAATTGAAGAGACAAGAGGAAAAGAAGAGACTCGAACAGGAGAATCTGACGATTGAGAAGAAGAAGAGGGAGGCTGACAAGAGGGAGGTCGAAGAGAAGATCAGGGCGGATCAGATGAGGAAACTACTCGCCACTTCTTTCGGAATGGTATATTAACAGTAGAGATTAGATGGAATGAGAAGGAACGGAATCTGTGACCAGTCAATAGACTTTGGAAGAGAAAGATGTCATAAGTGACTGAAGATTGTTATTGCAGAATATCCTCCGTGAGTACGGCGAAGCTGCGATTGCTGAGATGGACATTGAGCAAGTTCTGAGGGAACAAAGGGAGAGGTTGGACAAGGAGAGACAGCAGACACAGCAGAGACTGCAACAACAGGTACATCTTTTGCTTGACTTTGTAAATGGAACACAATTAGTGGGAGATTCCCATAATGTTATGTGTAACAGGAGAGGAAGTTCGACCACTGGGTTCGTGCTTTGCATTTGGAAGAGATGATGGAGAGACGGGCAATCATGGACAAGTGGAGGAAGGAGGCACCCAAGTTGTGGGATGAGTACGAGCAGAGGAGAGTGCACAAGGCTATGTAAGTCATCTTCTACCTTCACTCATTACCGTATTCCTATGCTACCGTAGTCCACCGTACTCCCTTCAGTGACGAGCACAACCGTCAGCTCGATCTATACAACAAACTGCAGTCTGTGGGAGGAGTGGCCGAGGATTGGATGGAGGATGTCAAGGAGAACCACTCTGATGACTTCACTAGAAAGGTACGAGAAGAGGGATTACTGGGAGAGAGGGTGTAAGGTAGAGGGAAGGAGTGGAGTTAGACAAGGTATTACAGATGGAGGAATGGGCAGCCAAGTTGGAAGCTGTCAGAAATGCACGATTGGCTGAGAGGGCAGAGGAGAGAAGAAAGGAGAGGAGAGCAGAGTGGTTGAGGTTCAAGGCTGACGAGGAACGAAGGAAGAAGGAGGAGGAGGAGAGGTGTGTAGGGGG
>LS827217.1:53412-72929 GCA_900490955.1 Micoletzkya japonica
AGGAGTATCTCGTCCCGAGTTCAGACGACCGCCCCCTTCATTCGATAGGGAACGAGTGGACAGGAGTGACAGACCTCCCATGAGGGAGAGGAGCGACAATGTCGCTGATAAGACTGACGACTGGAGGGCTGCCCCCAGGGCTGTCATTGCGGCTTCTCATGGAATGGACAGGGGAGGAGATAGGGGAATGGACAGGGAGAGACCGAGTGGACCGATGGCAGGGGAGAGACCACGACTCAATCTCCTACCGAGGTCTAGACCGAATGAACCGGAGGCACCGACTAGAGAAGACATTGGAAGGGTTGTGAAGAGGGAGGACGGACCTCCCCCGAGGGAACCCATGGGAAGGAACAACAGAGAAGCACCCTCGGCCTCGGAGGGAGCAGGGTCCTGGGAGAGGGGGAATGTCATTCGCAGACCCCCTCAGGCCACCCCCGCCCCCTCCGCACCCCATCCACCCGAGCCTGTACCTGCGAATGATGGAGGAGGAGAGTGGGAGAGAGCCGGACCCAAGAAGAACCGTACGTTTACTTTGAGATTGAAGGGGGGGGGGGGGTTACGGTAGTATTTGAGAGTATAAAGATTTTGATATATAGTGGAGAGTAGACGGTAGTAAAGTAGGAGAAGTAGTGGGCGGGTGCCAATGATTCCCCTTTGAGAGCCCCGTGAAGCGCCGTCGCAGCCACCGCAACAGTCGTGGAGGTCGTCTATCAAGGGGACGTCTGACTCGTCGAATGGCCCCCCTCGAGAGATGACTCGTCGACCCGGCGACTCCCTTCCCCGCGACCCCCGTGCTGATCCCCGTAATGACCAGAACCGCCGACCGCCCCCCTCCAGGACTAATCCCGATACGGACAATTGGAGACGCAAGAACTGATGAGAACTTACGCCTATTCATTATTCTGTTGGCCCATCTCATATATCTATGTACTCGTTGCGCTTCTGTCTTTTCTTTTGAGTTTTGTTTCGTTTCCCGTTTTTTCCCCTTTCTCTTATTATCTCTGTAGTCTCGGTTGACCTACGTCTCTTTCTGGGTTGGCATACCATTTCTACCTATCAAGGCTGTTGTTTCCCTTTTTTGACACGCCATCCGCTATTTTAGTCGATCCTATCGATCACTTAGAACTTCGTGCTAAATAAATAAATGTTTGTTGAATGCGAAGAGGGAGTAGTGCACCACATTAGCAGAGGGACGGGGGACGGGGAGTGGTTGTCATGGAGATGAGTAGTGACCGATAGAGGGGGTCCACACAGATGGACCTCGTTCTCTCCCTTCCTCTACTACTGCTCATTGCTCTTCTTCTGTACATAACAACCATCGTACTTCTATTCATCGTTATCCGAAATACCTGTGTAAGTATCTCTACCGACGTTTCGCAATCCTCGCCTTCAGCCTCACTTGTTCGTGTCCAAATCGGGTCTGAATCAACAGGAGACACAGAGACAGATCGATGCGGAGTAGGCATTGCCCTTTTCGACAGTTGATAAATATGCCATTCAGAGCAGCATATCAAATGTATGACTTGTCCTTTATCTCCTCGTGCATCCCTATTCCCGACTGCTCATTACGGTCTCTTCTCAAGAGGGTGTGTCCAGGGGGAAGGGTAAGTGTGTTGTCAGTAATCCTTAGCTCATCTCGGATATCTCATTTATGTCTTATTCAGATGAGCAGTATCCGTCGATCTCTCACAATCGAATGCCTTCGTCGTCCTGTTCTGGGAGAATACGAGGGGGTCAATCTTGTCTGCTGCACTACTCAACCTGGCCCTTGACTGTTCTTATGAGCCACATCATCATCAAATTAATATTTCACTTACCTCAAATATCACTAGATCTAGATAAAGTAGTTCAAGCTGATTTGTTGTGACTGTAAAACGAAAATTACTGTAAGACAAAAATAAGCTTGACTCCTGAAGCGAATGTTCTCATACGGTATGTATATTTTTATTTCTTTATCACGTCGCGACGTGACGTCAGGTGCTCGCTTGTTCGTCGTTGTATACGCGTTGTTGAGTGCCTATCGTTGTTTATTTTCGCTTAGGTGGTCGTAATTGTGTTATCTTGCAGCCTACTGTACTATGAACACCGCACGTACGGTTTCCCGTATTGCTTCTGCGCTCAAAAGTAGGTTTTCCTTCCTCGATCTTCATTTTCTTCCCCTAGATTAGGGTCAAGTTTTCTTGAATACTTGAGCTGCCACTCGTCGTGCCCACGACCACCATGCCCCCGCCAATCCCGGGCCTCCGTGTACCTTCGACATGATGCCCATTCCCCATCTTCCCTATCAGAAGGTTCACGCCGAGCTTAACGTGAGTTGCATTCCATTTTCCTTTATAGTACCACCTTACAAGTTAGTCTGTTCTATGGAATCAGTGACCAAAAGAGCAGGTTTCAGGCCAAATTCAACGTGATGATGGCTGTCGGTCTGTCTCTTATGGTCGTGAGCTTCGCTTGCGTGAGTCTTCCATAGCTAACTATAAACCTGTTCAGTTGTAGAGTATGTATCGTGGTTGGCACTCTAGAGTGCACTGTATCCCTTCATACCATGATTGCAGGCGTCGAAGGCGAATGTCTTCCACAGGGAGTGTCTCTCTCCTCCTGACAGCTGGAAGAATCGCAAGTGAGTGCTCCGTGTATAACAGACATCGATTCGGACGTCGTCTACTCCGATAAAACTGATGATTAGTAAGACTAACTGGTACAACAGTTATATGACATCTAACGGTAAATTTCGGACAGTTTATAGAAAAGCTATAGAAGAACTGAGATCGGTTTATCGGTATCACTGACGCACGTGCGTTGTCTGGAATCACGGTTATGTATGACCGGGGGAGGTTGGATTAGCTATTAGATACTGTAGCCATGAGAGAACTTAATAACGGGGAAAGTCTTGAGGAAACAAAAATATTAATTATGATGGTGGGAGACGAAGTGAGTCCTGTACTGCATTACGGGCCGCATCGAAACGGGCACGACTGGGGTCAGGAGGAGGGACGGAGGAGGAGGGAGAAGTGGAAGGGATGAGGGAATGAGAAGACGAGGGAGGGAGATGGGATAGGGGACTACGATAGGGAAGGGGAAAGAGGGATAGGGACGAACGAAGGGAACCAACCGGACCGATATGGTGGATAGAGGAAGAGGAATAGTGGGGAGGAGGAACGGAGGGAAGGGGTGGGGGAGAGGGCATGGGAGGAGAGGGAGAAGCAAGGGAGTGGGGAGTTGCGAGGGAATGGGGAGAGGAGGGATACGGTGGGAGGGGAGGGGAGACTCCGATGCGGGAGATTACTTGTGAGATCTGGTCTAGTCGCTCCTCGATCTCCTTCAGCTTATTCTCTTCCCTAGCCACTTCGATGTTTTCACTCGATGAATCAATCGATATCGATGGCGTCACTCGAATCAGAATTATGGACACATTTCCTGTGCAACCAAAGGCCTCGGCAGCGTCCTGAATGTGTGGGGGAGAGGGTTACTGTAGTATAGCTATTACAGTACCTGTAGGGACTTGGCGGCGATGTGAGGGTTGGATTCTGTGGAGACGATAGAGAGAATGATGTCATCGGATACAGTATCCCAGAAGGAGTGGGAAGCGATAAGTAGGTAACGGTTGTCTGTGATGGAAGTTATGGTTGAGAAAAAAGTTCCGTCCGTCGTCTCATTCCTACTTTTTACAAGAGAGCGAAGCGGTATGAAGAGAGTCCAGACAAAGTAGGCATAAGTTTACTGACGGAACTTTTTCGTATATAATATTGGGAGCTAAGGATATTGATACCTTTCGTAAGTTGAAGAGAGACTGTTTGGGGTGACGGGATGACAGCGGGAAATAGATAGGAAAGACCGATTTGACGGGGATAAGGAGTGACTCCGTCGATGGAGTTATTCTGTGGGGATACTGTAGGATTACGGTAGTCGTGGAGTACTGTACCTCATCAAGAATACTTGAAGCATGTCGGACACGTGAATACTCGTTGTCGTCGATTTGGAGAGAGGGAATGAGGTGGGTGAGGGTGAGAGAGTGAGGGGAGGGGGAGGGAGAGGAGAAGGGGGAAGAGGGAGGAGATCGGAGGGAGATGATGGAGACACGGATTGAACCACTCGAGGAGAGGGAGATGCGGGAGGGGAGAACTAGACACAAGAGCAGACCTGAGGGGGTCGATTAGATTAGTGAGGTGATAAGGGGACAGTTGATACTAATTGCAAGTTCAAACTAGATGTGTTAGAATAATATAGTCGTCAATACGATATCGATGAGAGTTGGATAGCAAGGAGTACGGTATCTTACTTGCTCCAAGTCGCTCCCCGAGTGTCCCCAGTGTAGAATGCGATTGGAGAATGCATCGACTAAGTTCATCCCCTTTGGCTATTGAATCTGACGATTCCCGCAGACTTTTGATTACCTGTTGTGATTCGCGATAGGAATCGACAGTAATCTACAGTAGTTTAGAGTACTCTTACATGCTTTGTTATCTCCTCGTTGGAACCTCCATCGACCATTCCAAAGAGACACGAATGACTGTTGGGTGAAGGGCGCAGTTGTTGTATGCACAACCTGGTAGACGACGAATGCTAAACAGCAGAAAGCACTAACTTGTTCTTGCTGCCTGTACTCTCAGAGAAACCGAAGGAGAAGGGAATTTGTGATTGACGAAGGTTGACGAGGGAAAGGGGACGGTGGCTGGAAAGGATTACGGTAGCGGAAGGATGGTTAGAAAGTGATACAGTATCCTAGTCATACTGTTGGATACGATAAGATATTACATTGCAGAGTGAGTAGAGGGAGGGAGGGACAGATGAGCATTGCATGTAAGATCCAACTGACGAAGGGACTTGCCGATACAACGGGAAGAATCGATATGGACTATGTGGTTATTGGATACGTCCACTATCTGAAGAAGGAAGGGATATAAGGAGAGGGATAACGATGAATGGAAACCTGTAGGGACGATGAAGTGGACAGCGTTGGGAGGCTCTCGATTGAGTTGGAATGGGCACGGAGGATACTGTAAGAGGGATACTGTAGGATAAGCTTGAAAGGATACCGTAATGAGGGAAGGGAGGGCAGGGCGAGGGAGAGACTGGCCAGTTGGTTGTGTGACACATTGATCTCCTCGAGGAGACGAAGTTCGCGAAGGGTACTGTAGGAGGAGAAGATAAGGGTACTGTATACGGTTGTGGTAGACTGGCTATGGACTACTATGATTTGTATCGAGTCTGTTTTAACAGTAAAATAAAGCCTCAAAAGAAAGAAGTGAATAATAGAACCCAATGGTAGGTAGATTCAAACTTGCCTGTCATCGAAGAAGTGGATACGGTTGTGAGAGATGTGAAGTAGAACGAGAGATCGAAAGGAACACACGATTGGCACTACTGACCTGGGGGGGGCAATCATTGACTACCGTGGTTGACCGTATGCTACTGTACTCCGAAGACTTACTCGTCGAGATTGTTGAATGAGAGACGAAGGGAACGAAGTCGATGGGACGGGGGAGGGGAGGGAAGACATTCCAAGATATTCCCACTCACATTCAAATCACGCAACCTGCATTTAGACTTCACATAAACACCGTAGAAGTCTCACTTTTTGGTTCCGTAGAAGAAGTTTGGCGGGAGGAAACGGAGTTGATTGGAGTGAATATCGATTGATTCGAGGGAGTTATCGATTAGTTGGGGAAGAGAATGAAGACGATTGCAAGAGGCCGATATGGAACGGAGGGATGGACAGGATAACAATCTGACAAGGGAATGGTCAGAACTGAAACTGGAGTTTCGGAAATCGACGAAAACGTAAAGATAGAGTTTTTCAAGACGAATCTGTGTAATTTGTTAGAATTTGCGGAATGGCCTTCTGGACGACGTTATCGTCGATCTACGTCTACGCACCTTTCAGACACTGCATTGTCTACTTTTTACTCTGGTTGGAGAGGTGTGTCCTCGAGGCGCAGTGGTAAGGCGCCGGAGTGGAACTTTTTGGGGCTCTAGGATCGAATCCATTATCTTTAAACATTTTGCTAATTAGGATCGAAGAACGTAGCGTTTTAGCATGCAGTGTGGTGTGTTCGGAAAACGAAAATGAAAAGCAAAATTAAATATATAAGATAGATCCGAACCTGGAGCCCCAAAAGTAAAACTCCGGCGCCTTACCACTGCGCCTCGAGGACACACCTCTCCAACCAGAGTAAAAAGTAGACAATGCAGTGTCTGAAAGGTGCGTAGACGTAGATCGACGATAACGTCGTCCAGAAGGCCATTCCGCAAATTCTAACAAATTACACAGATTCGTCTCGAAAAACTCTATCTTTGCGTTTTCGTCGATTTCCGAAACTCCAGTTTCAGTTCTGACCATTCCCTTGTGAGAGGATATTGGTTACGGTAGAATAGAGGGTTACGGTACCTGGGAGGGAGGTGAAGAAGTTGATTGTGAGACACGTCGATATACTGTAGACTGGTTATCTCAGATAGCCAATCGGGAAGGGAAGAGAGACGATTGTGAGAGAGAACGAGGGAGACGAGAGACGAGGGAGGGGGCATGACTACGATACCATCGAGGACTGAAGGGGTACGGTAGGAGGGTACGGTAGGGAAGAGGGATTACGGTTGTGCGAGGCATTGATGTGAGTGAGCGACGAGCCGTTGAGATGGAGGTGCGTTAGTTGGAGACGATCCGCGTGCAGAATCTGATGAGGGGACTCAGCTATCCAGGGGAATGGAATCGACTTACTCCTATCTTACAAGAGATGCTACAGAAAATGAAGTCGAAAGGTACCTTGAGTGAGGGAAGATTGGTGAGTTGAATGGATGACAAGTCAATGTTGTCGCGAACATCCAATTCTTGTAGTCTGTCCCCAGTGGGGGAAGGCAGTCGAAAGCAGTGCGAGAGAACGTTGCGGCGAAGATCCAGCTAGGGTACGGTATTCACGTTTACCTCATGTAATAAGGCAAGAACTTAGAATATTGTACCTTCTCAACTCGATGAATCCACTCCGGAGGGACATCCACTTCCTTGATTTCATTGCCAGCTAGCAGCCAAGAGGAGAGATGAGGAAGGAGGGACAGGACTGACGGAATCTGAGAGAGAAGGTGGTTAGTGTCTGCTACGATATTGTGCTTACTTGATGGAAACGATTGAAGGCGAGATTGAGGAAGGAAAGATGAGAACATTCGGATAGTTGAGATGGAAGTTGGCTGAGCCAGTTATTGGACAGATCGAGAGAGGTGAGACTGAAGGGGAAGAATCGGGAGCATAGAAGGAATGGGGATGGATACTAGGGTTCTCTTTCAGACCGTTACTTATACGATAACATAACTTTAAAAGTATCGGAAGAAAAACTGTAATGGATACTTGACGAGAAGACGGATGTCGATGGGAAGACTCTGTATGTAGTTTCCTGCGAGGGAGAGACGAGTGAGATGGGGTAACTGGGACAGGGAAGAGGGGAAGCATCCCAGACTGAAGCGACTGGTATAAAGGCGAATTATTCTGTCGCTTTGCATCAATCATCCAAAGTATTATAAAGTGGCACATCGTTTTGTATTTTTTATCCCAAGCCCCTTGTGAGAGGAGATACCGATTGGAAGATAGATCAAGGTGTTGTAGATTGGAGAGCCTGCCGATGTCTTCTACCCAACCAATGAGTGGTCCCGAATTGTTCTGAAGGGGTTATGGTAGACGAATGGGATACGGTAGAAGGGTACCGTATTATGGGATCGATAGAGAAGAGAATTGCGACGAAGATTGAGATGAGTGAGTATGCGTCGACCCTTGACTGAGAAGAGATGGTCGGGTACTAAGAGAAGGCCCCGGTCAGACAGATCGCAACGACTGCTCAGCTCGGACTGAAATATTCATAGATCAACCTATATTCTCTATTTGTTTATGTAATTACTCGATACGCGAACTAGGAAAATATCAAGGTATTGCGATAATTACCATTTGAGAAGCAGCTAGCCATGTGTGGAGTGAAGAGGGATCATCGAAGAGAATACAGAAGAGGGACGAGGAAGTGTCTATTGACAGGGTCTCTCCCTTACTCGTTGTGTATCGACTGATTCGACTGCCTCCCAACTCGGCGATGTCGTCCTCTTCTCCCTCTCAAACGACACATTCAATCTTGGAAAGATCAAAGATCAAACGTTTGGAGATGCGTATAGTGTGGTTGTAGAGTAGGCAGTCCGCTCGTATCCACCTCTTCATTACTTTTCCCTTTCGAACCCATGCTTTGCTTCGGAGAACCTCGTTGCTCGAATTGCTCTGCAATCAAGCATGAGCCTATTGATTCCTGGCTTAGGATATTCGCACGATGGCGAAACAGTGCATGATAAAGAAGTGACATAGACAAGAGAGCGTCAAAATTTGAGTGTTGTATATGCTCGATTTGAGATAAAACTGACTGGGATCCGATGATCGCGAGTAATGTAATCTGTCGTACCTTATAGGGCCTTCCATCGAAGAAAGCGAAGAGATGTCTGAGGAAAGGCTGGGATCCCACTGAGACACACTCCGATTCTGATGAGTAGCCCATAGTTTGCAGAAGTTGGACGAGAACACGAAGGGGATGAGAGGAGGGAGGCAGGGAACTGACAAGGGTACGGTAGGGGTACGGTAGGCAGAGACAGGGTTACCGAGAGTAGTGGTTGCCTATCTGCAAGAAGATGGACTGGGTCTTGAGTTGGTCGCAGAGCTGTTCCACTGTTGTTTCCATTCCAACTGACACCAGTCGGGAAGACTCTCCATTGGGAGAGTAGAGTCTGATCACTCCTGAACTGACTAGATTATGGAAGACACGACATCAGAGGAATGACCTATCGGAGTTCCCAATGGACCGGCATTGGTCGAATGACTCGAGACGTGTTCCTTTCGAGGCTGTTTCTTGAAGGGCTGAATTGCAATCTAATCACAGTTAATCATTAGTCAGTTTAAATACCAGTGAATAAAGTCGGGATGAGTGGTTGTGAACAGAGATGGTGGATCGGCTGATCATACAGTGTGCTCTGTCCATCCTTCGCTCAGTCCCTCCCCTCCCCCCCCCACTCTCTTCCTTTCCAAGGGCGTGCAACTCACTATAATTACTGCCTAATAACCTCTAGCCTCACTCCTTCCCCTGCTCTCTTTGCATAGGAGACTGCCCGACTCTCTAGGAACCAGCCGGTCTTTCAACTTCACTCAACAAATCAATCTATTGCTTCAGTCATCGGGGCAGCTTTAGTGCGAAGAAAGGATTGAGAGTGTACGCATTTTAGAGGAACATCTGGCATCTCACATAAGCAAATATAAGTAAAATCGCATAATTAAAACCTGATCATCAAGAAAGCTAGCAATGTGTATTGTACGTCGAACGGCCGTATAAATAAATAATTGCCAAGTACATCTGGACATCAAGATGAATACTTTCTTCTTCTTTTGATCGACCCTCTCATTATTTCCTACTACTTCTCTGACCTTACACAGTAGAGATACTCTCAAGTTGAGCATTGGGGTCATTGGAGCATTGGGTACAGGTGGAAATACATCTAACTGAAGAGAGAAGGGTGTGTGAGTGGATGGGCTTTTTGAAGGAATAGCTAAAGAAGGATGGAGAGTACAGTGCGCACTCGCTAATTGTTGCATCTTCTCTCATCTTGCTCGTGGTGTATAATAATGGTTAGTACCATTTAGTTTCTAACGAGTAGTATTGCGTAGTAATATGACTTTTATTTGCTAATGCAATATTAACTAGTGTGATTGCCAGTTCTTTCATAGTTCAGTTTTTTGTCGCTTTTAGATGCAGTGTGAAGTATAGACTCTCGTCTTCATTCAACTGAATAACGATAAAGTTGAATTCAACGATTCTTGATATGTAATATGTAAAATCGCTTTCAGTTTACAACAAATACATTAAACACTTATTGAACAATAGAAAAAGCTGAAGTACTGTAATGCACATGGTGTATTGTATCCTGAAACGATAACCCAGAATATTAATAGTTTATTACGGTAGCTTTAACAGCAGGTTGATTTTAACGTTTCGCTTAAAAATACATTTAACATAGTTAGAATGCTGTAATATTGTTCCGGTTTGGTTGCCAACATGACTACGAGCTACGTGGTAACCGTTATGGAATGTTTATGAAGCCATTCAGAACGTGACTTGGGAGTGATGACCTCCCGACTACAACCACTTAGCGTGGTCGTTGCGAGGGGCCTTCTCGGGAAGGGAACCGGCCTCTCCAAGCAGCAATCACGAGGAATCGTTCACAGGAGTCTTCTCCGACTGCCGGAGGGCTATCCCGAGCCATGGGACTACAAGGTTTGCAGTTATTCATCAAGTTTCAACTATTTACTACCGAGAGCTTGGACGTGTTTTCGTTGTCTTATTATCTAATTCACTATGCTTGCGAGAGATATAGATACTTATTGTTAGTATTCGCAGAACATTGATGCTACTGAATAAGTTTTCAATGAAATTGCGATTTCAGCACAAAGGATTCAATGTGTCCGACATGTTCAGTGATAACACGCAAGCAAGGTTTCACGCCAACTCTAAACTCATTGTTGTAGAGGGAAACATCGGATCTGGAAAGGTGAGATCTACTTCAACGCTTCTTTTTCGGGCTCTCTTTTTTATGAGTTATAGGCATGTGAATCAGTTTCCATTAAATTTTAATCGTTAACAATTGTGAACAGGATGAACATTACTAGTCTTCTTATTCAGTCGCATCTGGCGAAGGAGCTGGCTAACCAGTTGGGAATGCTGCACATGCCCGAGTTCAAGATGGACGACATCCTTGTCGATCGGTACGGTAACGACATGAGGAACTTCTACCACCTGGTAAGGACTCTTATTGCTATTTCTTACGTCTGGAGTCACGGCAAGCTATTCTCGTTATCATATACCAGTTTATTCCCGTAAAGTTTATTAATCTTTCAGTTCCCCGAGCGTTTCCGCATCCCGGACATTCGTATGTTCTACAAGAACCCGATGTCGGATATGTCGGCGGTGATGCAAGATCGAATCTTCAGTTGTCGATTCGACCAGTATCTCAACGCCGTCGCTCACATCCTCAATACCGGTTAGCTATTTTATTTTGGGCGAAAATCCCATCTACAAGCTCTTCTGTTTTATGCGTAATGTATCTAGATTTTTTTAGCATAACCAGATGTTTTCAGGCCAAGGAGTTGTCTTGGAACGATCTCCATTCTCGGACTTTGTCTTCGCCAATGCCATGCGAGCGAAGAACTACATCGGACCCGAGTGTGAGCACAATTATTCTCAAGTTTTTGATTATTAGAATTTCTTAGTTGCTTTTCCAAGGCATGAGACTGTGAGAGTTGTCTAAGGCAAGGAAGTAACTGCCTCTTGACAGACTTCAACTACTACTACTACTCTCGTCGTCGCGCCCTTCCCGAACTGCACTTCTGGCCCCATCTCGTCGTCTATCTCGACACCCCCGTCAATACCTGTCTTGCTAACATCAAGAGAAGAGGAAACGTTCGTTTTCCCTTTATTTATTCTTAGTTCATATACTAAGCCGCTGTGAAGTAGTATATTACGTTATGAAGAAACCCACTGCTGCTCGTAGTATATTATTGCAGAAGGAAGAAGCGGAAGTTGTGGATGAGAAGTATCTCAAGGTCATGGAGGACAGCTACAAGGATTCCATCAAGGTTTGTCTGTTAGCTTATTAATCTTCTTTCTTCTTCTTTATTATGTAGTCAAATTACTCATGAAGTGTTCATTGTCATGGTCAGGAGTACTCGAAACACTCGAAACTCCTCGCTTACGATTGGACCCGACCGGGAGATGCAGATGTTGTAGTGGAGGACATTGAGAGAATGGACTTCGACTTCTTTGAATGGCATTCTGGAGAGGTTGGTATTATAATGCTCGGATCACAAACTGAGAGTGAAATTCTTAAAAAAACTTTCTAACAATAATTCTTTATTTTTGAAAGTTTTTTTTGTGTACAGTCTAATTTTAATACATCTCATACATGTTTATGCTTTATGTAGCTTAATGCTTTATATAGACTACTTGGATTGATGTAAAGTAATACGCCGCATAGGGTGTTAGTAGATATAAGGGAGGAGACGATTTACGTCGTGGATGGAAGTAAAGATTAGGATTGAAGGTGATGGAGGAGTGGTTCACACTGATCGATGAGATGGGATGGGCCGAGCAGAGGGCCAGGTTAGCATTGTCTTTCTAATTCCGATTGGTCTACCTATGGAATATTATGAAACCTATGGAATTTTCAATTCTCTGAACAAGGTTAGGTAATTGTGCTTTCAGAATATGCATCGAATGGTTTGTTTGTTCAGGGTCACGAACAAGACGGATGCTCGCATTTACGCTTTCGATGGAAATGAGAAGCACGAGGTTAGAAGGGAAGAAAATTCGAGGGAGAGGTTACGGTAGATGTTGTGATTTCGTTTTGATACGGTAGATGACGGTATGATTCAGGTCGGAGAACTGTACATCAATCCCCGCGATGCGGGACATTTTCTTCACGTTATGAGGAAGGAGGTTTGTACCAAGTTCCATCTTTTCTTTCTCTTCTGGTAAAACATTTTGACGTAATGATTAACTGACGAATAATGATCGCAAATGACTGATCATTGTCTACACTGAATTCATCACAATGTGAATTGAAAACTAGACAAAACTTTGTGAGCTGGTACTTATGTTTATCGTTGATTTGAGTGTGACTTTGCCCGTTGAGGTCCTCAAGTCCCCGTATGGATACGGCTACAACCGTCATCTGGGGGATGAACAGGCAGGACTGAACATTTGGAGGACTCATCACCATCTTCCCGAACCTTGGTTTGACTTTCATTCTTACGATATAAATAGAGGTGAAGGCATAGATCATCGGATGCCAATATCAGGTTATTACGTTGTCATGTCTACCGTATGGGATCCTTACAATCGTACAATTAGCTACTGTTTGAGGGTTTATCAACGTTTCAGTAGCGTAATATCTCACAAGTATACTTATCACGTATGATCCCGCCAGACATTTAAAAACGGAACATGCGCCAGGTATACTGTAACGGAATTTTAAATTACCGCCTGTTACTTTCCGCACTTTTCGTTGCGGGAGTACGCACGCCTAGAGCGGCGACGAGCGTCGCGTGCCCGTCGCCGCCGAATTTTTTGAATATCAGAACTCTCGAAGCGAAAAGTATCGCGAACTGAAATTTGGCCATGTTCCGTGTCTAATGCAATTTAAATGTCTGGTCTGGGCTCATTTAAACACTCGTGCTTATGGATGTGTAATATGCAAATGATCCTCTTTTGAGGTGGGACTACTATTACAAGGAGTACTACTACGATGAGTTGTCCGCCCTCGAGACTTCGTTGGACTTTGATTCGGACTCTTATGATCCCGACTATGTACATGCTCATCATTAAAAGATGGGTTGGGAGAGAAGACGATGACAGTCTCTAGTGGATATCAATAGTATCGATCGATAAAGACTATTATGATAATACACTCGACGCCCTTCGTTTAACTGTCATCGACAGAATTGGAATATCGATCGATTGACAAATGTCTTTTCTTGTAAGAAGACCTACATCAGATATCGTCACTCTTTCTCTCTCTTTGCTAGCCCTTGTTTGTTTCACTATCGATTATGAGAGAAGCAATGGAGCAGGCAAGAGACGACCGACGGTTAGAGCACGGACGAGAGAGTACAGAGAGGGAAGAGAGTGGTTAGAGACGGAGCGAGAGGGGGGTGTCCCCATTGGAGACGGGCAGAGAATACTTAAGGGAGCGAGAGAGTACGGGTAGGGGAGAGAGTGCAGAGAGGATAGAGGGAAGGACGGAGCGAGAGAGTGTGGAGGGAGAGGAGAGTGGAGAGGGCGGGGCTTGATTGGAGTGGGAAACGACTAGTGAGGAAAGGGGTAGTAAGAGGGGACTTGAGGAAAGGGAGAGGAGTATTCCAATTGGTTCTTGTTACTGGAATGGTCTCGAACACGTGTCTCCGTACTTGTCTGTGTTCCCATCGTGATCTTTGATCTCCCTTGTTTCCCGTCCCTTCGCTCTTCTCATCTCATCTTTTCAGTATCCTCCCGTGGATGTTCATTTCCCTCCACGATGGATCCCTCCAAGCAACAACAATTCTTCCTGTCGACTCCCTTGGATAAGGTATAAGACTCCCCTTGAATGCCTTCCCCTTCCCATTATCTTTCTCCCCTCTAATAGCCCCATCTCCGCTTGCTATCGTTCCCCCTTCGTATCTTCTCCCCCTTATCACTCGTTCCTCCCTCATTCCCTCTCTTCTTCAGCTTCTCGCGGGTCAGTCTCAAATGTCCCAAATGTCCAATGCCCATCAACAGCAACAACAGCATGCACTCAATGCACTCCAACAGCAGGTATTACCCCGTTCTGGAACATATTTCATCCAGGTTCCGGTAGGCTCAGTCAGAGATAGTGCGAAGTGCTCTCAATCGATACAGTTCCGTCTTTGCCCCTCGTGACTTCCCTGGGGGGATTGTGTAGTGTAACCTCCCCCGTCGCCCTCCCGTGTGATCTGTGTCCCTCTCTCATATCATGATTCGCCCTTCTCCCTTCCAGCAACACGCTCAACTCCTCGCTGCTCTTCAGAAGCAGGCTTCGTTCGTCCCGCAGCACACTACCATGCAGACGGTTGGTCCATGCATCGGCTAGTGTTGTCCGAACATTTCTACTGGCGTCCTTACATAATTAGAGGAAATCAAAAGCAGCAATCCTAGCAAGGCTTTTGCATTATGATTCACGGGTGCAGGCACCCATCCTAACGTCCGATTGGACAACCGCGCCCATGCATGGGTTGGTGTCTCCCTCCCCCTCCCTATCCTCTCCCTCTCTACTCCCCCTCCTTCCCTCCAGTCGTGTTCCATGTACACGCAGTATCTTCTTTACGAGGACAACGTAGATCGTCTCCTTCGATAGTCGTATTCCCTCAAAGGGGT
This sequence comes from Micoletzkya japonica, assembly GCA_900490955.1. NCBI lineage: Eukaryota > Metazoa > Nematoda > Chromadorea > Rhabditida > Diplogasteridae > Micoletzkya > Micoletzkya japonica. The sequence continues at coordinate 68,343 of LS827217.1, forward strand.
CACACACATGACTCGTTGAGTTGAGTGTCTGCTGTATACATGCTAATTGTAAATATCCCCTCCCATAGATGAGCAGGGTTTGCTGGTAGATTACTGCAGTGGCCGTCCCATACCTAAGAATCCAGAAATTTAGTCAAGATATTGTTCTGCAGCAGCCTACCCAACCAATACTTGCAAAAGTTCCCCTCCCCCCTCCCACTTTCCCCTATCCCCTTCATCTCTCCCCTTCAGGCGCCTGTCCAAACATCGCTTCCCCTTCCCCTCTCGATGAATTCCTCGAACGTCGTCGGTCTCGTACCTCCCACTACACAGGCCACCTTTGATGCGACGGGTGAGGAGGAGAAGAGGGGGAAGTGAAACATAACTGAACCGGGATGAGGGAGGGGTATGACGAAGGAGTAGAGAACACTTGAGGAAAGACGCAAGAGGGAATGATAGATGAAGAAGTGAAGTGTGGTCCTTACGTATGTAGAGCTAGCATCTATAATAGCTAATCGTAAGAAGAGTGGAATGATGAGTTGCCTTCTTACTCAAGTTGCATGTAAGATGACATGTAATAGAGTAATTGCAGCCCTAACCGAGATGGCCCATCGAGAGTACCAGGCGGGAGACTATGCGAGTGCGGAGAAACACTGCCTGTTCATCCACCAGGCAAGTCGAGGGGGAAGCAGACAACAAGACATTACTTGACTCGCTAATAAGTTGGTTCCTCTAAATCTCATAGCATATCGGGTATATCCTTATCTCTTTCAGCAAGAGCCTAAGAACGTGGCCGTGCTGCTCCTCCTGTCATCGATCCACTTCCAACTCAAGAACCTAGACCAGTCCCTCACCTACTCTTCTCTCGCCATCAAAGCCAATCCTTCGTGTGCCGAAGCCTATTCCAACCTCGGAAACGTCTTCAAGGTACACTTTGCTTGTGCAGAGTGAACACTTAGTTAATGGAGGACTATGCATTGTGATTGCAGGAGAAGGGTCAACTGCACGAGGCACTCGAGAACTACAAGCATGCCGTGAGTCTCGTCTATTCCAAGGAATTTCGTGCCAAACCAGTACAGATGGGCTGTTTGTGAATACTGACAAAGGGATAGTAGTTGATAAGTGCCGTGTGGGAAGAGTGTGTCCATCTGTGGCCTTCTCTCCCTTTCCAGTAGTGCTGGCAAACCTTATATTTTTTTCGGGTTTAGCACATTGAAGAATGAGAGTTATGACTAGCAGTCTATCCAGAAACATAACTTCGAAAATGGCCAAAAATGAAAAAAAGAGTTTTAGGTCCGTCTGAAGCCGGACTTCATCGATGGCTACATCAACCTCGCAGCTGCTCTGGTCGCAGTCGGAGACCTAGAACAGGCTGTCTCCGCCTATCTATCCGCTCTACAGTACAATCCCGTGAGTACTGTACCGAGGAGGGATTACTGTAGACTGAGAGTATCTTTGAAGACGATGAATGAATGAACCTGTTAAGGACCTCTATTGTGTGCGGTCTGATCTTGGCAACCTTCTGAAGGCTATGGGACGGTTAGAAGATGCAAAGGTAAGGGGAGGGGAGGGGTTACGGGAGGGGAGGGGAGGGATACGGTAGGGGAGGGGAGTTATGCGGTAGGGGAGGGAGTGGGAGAAGAGAGGGAAGCAAGGGAGAGGGGGACAAGTACTATACAGTGACACACAGACAGACAAACAGACGAACACGACATACAGATACAGAAACCCACACAGACACGGGGTATTTCAGCCACTGTCATTTGTAGACAGGCTGCGCCAATCCCCTTGCTATTCCATTTGAATCGTCTCTCACACCATCCATCATTCGTCGCGTTCTGTTTATTACGTGGTTACTGTAAGAGGCGGCGGGGATACGGTCATCCTTTATCGATTGATTTGACGCTGCGAGGAAAAGCAAAAGAGTTGTTGACCACTCATCAGACACTCCGCCGTCCTCTCCTAATGGATTTCTATTAAACTGTCGAGTTGTCGTAAAATACTCGCATTTCCTCTAAAGATAGATGAAGCTCATTTGCATATCGACTCATTTTATCGATCAATAACAGCTTCTCTTCCTCTACGTGGGAATGAGTGTATCCCATGCCGTATCCCGTTCTCTTCAACGGTATACGGTAGCGGAGGAATGGACGGACTCTCGGGTTATTGATTGACGCGTTTGTGCATTGTTCTGTAATGGATTACTGAACGACCAATGATTTATTCATTATCGATCCATTGAAGAACGATTTGTGGGCGTGTTGAATTGGACAAGAGACGAAAAAACGGACCAAAATTTACGTTGCTCTCTTTTCCCATTCACGCGCTCTTTTTAGTCGGGAAAGCATATCGATCGTTCTTCCGCTAATACCATAATCTCTGGGTTGAGTACAGTAATCGGTATGCTTTCCTAATCGGAGGTTACTGTATTCAGAGGACAATTGGCAGTTGAATTATTTACATCCATAGACAAAATTATATATTTTAATACATAAGCCGATTTCCTCGAACATACAGTAAGCTCCGACACTCGAGATTTCCGTAATCCGTTCAAGTGACAAAACGACAATTTACGCGATCCATTCGGGTTCTTTTTCTCCTTTCGAAGGACACTTTAATGATATCGATCGATCTCTCATCTCTCCTATGCATTCTCTACGCTCAAAGCAAATGACAAACGACTGAACCAAAAGTCGTCGGTTGTCATTCGTTTTGATCTTTGATCTTTCGCTATCCGAACAGACTCAAACTGTCGTAGTGTCGTGACTCCTATTCACGAGTATCATCGCTATTTGATGTTTTCTGTCGCAGGTCTCGAGTGAAGAGAGAAGAGGACCTCAGGTTACCGTAACCTGACTACCGTATCCCGGATGACCGCTTCAATTGCACTTCGTAAGCCTGGTCCCTCTTAGTCCGTCCTTGTCCCATTGCCCCCCCCTTCCCATTGCATTGTCACCCTTTCATTGTATGTTATTGTACCTGCCGAAGAAGAGCAGAAGCAAAAGATTATGCATTGTAACTTGTCAGTTAGAATAGAGGAAAACGCGAGAGAAGACCAAAAGAAGGAATGATATTGTGCACGCGTTGGAAGATGTTTGTGAGAGAGCCTCTTATTGTTTCATGCAAAGAATGGAAAAAGAAAGTGAGAGTAAATGTGTGAAGAGTGTGGCCACGGGAGAGAGTGCTCAGCCCTTCCCATTACAGCTAGTCGAACCGCCCCCTTAAGGTGTGCTATCTGCGTGCCATCGAGACGCAGCCGCAATTCGCAGTCGCGTGGTCCAATCTGGGATGCGTATTCAACGCGCAAGGAGAGGTGTGGCTGGCCATTCACCACTTCGAGAAGGCTGTCCAACTCGACCCCAACTTCCTCGATGCTTACATCAACCTCGGAAACGTGCTCAAGGAGGCCAGGATCTTTGATCGGTCAGTCGGAGGGTTGGGAGATGAGCACTGTGTAGACGAGTAGACGGAGTGCTACTGTGGGGTGGTCAAGGGAAAGTGCTGAAGGTACACGTAATGTTTGTGCCAAATGCCATAGGCAAGTATCTCGTACATGGTTGATCCGTGGAAAGGAGAGTGTGCGTGTGATGAGTGTCTGATGAGTGTATGGCAGTGCGGTGGCGGCGTACCTCCGTGCCCTCAATCTCGCTCCCAATCACGCCATCGTTCACGGAAACATCGCGTGTGTCTACTACGAACAGGGGTATCTCGCCTACAGTCACCGCTTCTCTTCCCTCCTCCTTCACTACCGTACTCTTCCTCCTCTACCGTAACCCTTTGCAGTCTCATCGATCTGGCAATTGACATGTACAAGCGTGCGATCGAACTACAACCTCACTTCCCCGATGCGTACTGTAACCTGGCGAATGCCCTGAAGGAGAAGGGAATGACGGGAGAGGCAGAGGCTGCATACAATACTGCACTGCAGGTCGGGAGAGCACAGGGAGTTTGTCATTAGCAGTTAGCGGTATCGTTCTGTTATCATAGCAACGGGGAAACGTATTCCATTTCAGTTATGCCCGACCCATGCCGATTCGCAGAACAATCTAGCGAATATCAAGAGGGAACAGGGAAAGATTGAGGAGGCGACACGGCTCTATCTCAATGTATGCTTATCTATCTCACTCCATTCATCAAACCGATTACTGTATTACCGTACTCCTCAGGCTCTCGAGATCTACCCGGAATTCGCGGCAGCTCACTCTAATCTCGCGAGTATCCTACAGCAACAGGGCAAACTGCACGAGGCTATTCTTCACTACAAGGTATACTGTAGTCTACAGTAACCCTGTTCTATCGTTTCCCTCATTCAGGAAGCCATTCGAATCGCGCCAACTTTCGCCGATGCTTACTCGAATATGGGCAACACTCTGAAGGAGATGGGAGACATCCCGAATGCCCTTCAGTGTTATGCACGTGCTATCCAGATCAATCCTGCCTTCCCCGATGCTCATTCCAATCTTGCGGGTATTCACAAGGTTAGAGGGTGACCGAGACTGGAAGGATAGGGAAGCATTGCAGGACTCGGGTTCCATCCCTGAGGCTATCCAAGCCTATTCGACCTCACTCAAACTCCGTCCCGATTTCCCCGATGCTTACTGTAATCTG
>LS827217.1:93097-110753 GCA_900490955.1 Micoletzkya japonica
TACGGTAGTTGAGAGGATGATAAGGATGCGGTAGAGGGGAGAGATAAACCAGGGGTAGACTTACTCTGGTAGGCAAGGAGAATCTCACGATCAGAGATCGGAATAACAGCAATCGGGAAATCGGAGAGGGCAGGGGCCATGGATCTGACGGTGACTGAGGGGCCGTTGAGGGAGACCTGAGCGGAAGGAATTAGTGGGGAGGGGAGGGGGGGAGGGGGAATGCAGAGGGAATAGATGGAATGAGGGAGAGGCCAATCAATCCATCAAACGACCACTCACGTTGTAGAAGGAATCTCCGCCGAAGAAGAATCCCGTCGGCCACGGAGTCACACACATGGCTGGCTCCGTCGTCGGAATCGTCTGAAACATAACTTGCGCGGGAAGGGAGAGAATAGGAGAGTGAAGGGAAGGGATGAAGGGACATACATGGTGAGGCAGGAACATGTCCCTTCTGTCGTTGTAGCGGAGAATGTTCATCTCTGTAGAATTGCAGGCAACGACGAATCTGAGACAAGCACTCATCTAATCGATATTCCCCAAATCAAACCTTTCATTTCCCACTTTGTTGTACATGATAATGTGGACGTGATCAAACTGGGGAAGCATCTGGGGACGAACTTCGGGATGGTGATCTGAATCGAGTATGTGGTAGATATTGGTGAAAGAGGGTCTCTACAGTAGTCTCGGAATACCGTACCCGCCAGATCAGCTCTCAACTGAGACAGAGCCACGAGAGCGACAGTACGCTGAGGACCACAGATCGCGATGAGAAGAGAGATGTCGGGGGCGCCTTCCATCTAAACGATACACATTATTAGATGTGACTCTGGTAATGAGAAGGTACTGAACAGGGTAAGTGCCCTACCGCATAGACGGTAGTGATACCAGCGACAGCGAAGGGAACACGGGGATTGGAGACAGAAGTGACGAAGAGACCCTCTTGACAACCAACCAGGAGCCAGTCGTCCAGGCAGAACGTCGCGTTGATCGTCTGAAGGCAGGGGAAGGTAAGAGAAGATCCATCCAGGTGGATAACACACGGACTGCAATAAATGAAGGGAGAACGAACGAGATTAGCGGGCGCATCGAGAGCGAAGAGCATAGTGGAAGTGACGGGGTTCGAGGAGGGACGACGGAGGGCTTCCATCTTCTTGCCACGGGTCGACTACAAACACGACCACTTCTCTCTCCATCTACCGTACCCCTCCCCATCCCAGATGATCCAATCGAGATCCCATCCCCATCTCCTACCCCACACCTTCAATGCCTCCACCCATCGCTCACGTGCATTCACTGTAGGAGGAAGAAGGTACACGGCGTAACTGCAAGCATTCTTTCGGGAAACCACTATTGTCATTTCGTCAACCTTGATCTACATACGATTAATGTTGATGCCCGATTTGATGAAATCGTGGCTTCCCATTCTTTATTGTATATGTAACCTCCGGCATACACAGACTATCCCATCAACTACGCTTTCCACTCTCACCTCTCCAACTGCAAGTGAATGTAGTTCCTTCCCTCCTGTTCGGGATTGGGAGCGTCAGCCGCAGCTCTCATTGACCATGCCTGCACCCGATCGATACTCTTCCCTTCCCCTACCGTACCCCCTCCCCCCTTCCCATACCTGTTGCTTCAGATCGATAGTGAGGAAGGGTCGTCCATCGTTCTCTGCCAGACAGTCGTCATCGAAGAATGAGATGACTCCCTGCTCGAGTCTCGTCCAGGCGGACCTCCACTTGCCCCCCGACGAATCCTCTCTGAATAACAACTTGGAAAGGTCAGATGGAAAGGCCAATCAACAGTTTCATCCACTGTCAGCTCGTGCAGAAGTTGCCAGATGGATACAGTAACCCCTCACCTGTAGATGCGCAGCCATCCATTCATATTGGTGGACTGTATATGGTGTGCATCCAGATAGAAGGTCGCGCACTGTTCGGGCATCCCGCAAGTATTCTCCACCCTCGTTGCGCACTCCGTATGCACGAGGACTCCACACTCGAGACAACGCTGAATCAATCGATATTATAGAATTACTGTAGTCGTCATTCAATCAATAAGAGCAAGACGACCGTACCCTCGCATATCGTACACGAGGAATGCCCTCGAAACAGGCAGCACACTTCATCTGTCGAACACCGAATCCCAGTTGCGGCTTCCATCTGAATGGTCTACATTATTTCAAATTTATCCGGTAACGCAAATAAATGCAATATTTCCATCTCCTATAATTTAACCTGTGGGGTATATCGTGCCGCATGACTCCCACATTGCGCCCATTCACAATGGGAGACAAAGGCATCCTGTTGGGTACGGTAGGTTTGGGCACAATAGGAGCAACGGTAGAAGAGGACGAGTTGTGGGCCTCGACCTTGCGACCGCTCAGTTCTGAAAAAGAGATAAAATAATTTCCTAAACATGTGATAGCTAACCATGCTGCTTCTTCTCCAACTGCTTCGACAATTCGTGTTTCTTGTTCTCGAGTTCCAGAATTTCTTCCTGGTCGATGATTGTTATCTCAAAACAGCTTCTTACAATTACTTTACCCAAAATCGTCATATTAATCATATTTCAAGTATTAGGATGAATACTCCCTCAATAAATCGATCTCATTCGTTCCTTTTTATCATTCACACTCGTTCGTTGGTTTTCTTGCACTTTTGTGTTCCATATCATGCAATTACGTGTCAAATAAATATATATAATAACTAAATATCTCACATCTCCTGTAGCGGTCGTGTTGATCGATACTTGTCGAAGGAGAGTGCTCTTCCTTGACACCTCAAATACAACAAATAATGAGATCACCTTACTGCAGTATACTATGTGCCATAACTCAAATGCGTAGTCCTACTCCTTGTTGTACCTATCATTCTCCATTCAATTCAGTCCCTTCTCTACCGTACTACCTTCGGCATCTGCTTAGCACTCTGTAGATTCTGCAGATAGGCAGCGAGTCGTTCCTTCTCTTTGATCGTGTCTTCCATCGTCAGAATCTCTTCCTGAACCAATATCACTGTCAGTGGGACTATCACCTGTCACCCACTTCTACGTTAATATCATTTATCCATAACTTTATTAATTGCTAAACCTTCAACTCACCTCCATCCTCTCAGCCTTTTCATCAGCCTTCTTCAGATGTTCCTTCACCCTTCTCAGTTCTTCCCTCGCAGTCTCAACGTCACTCAAGGCAACGATTCATCAATGAATAAACACCAGATATCAACAGACTCACCCATTGTATTGTTCAATCTTGACCACACTCTCAGCCAATCCATTTCTAAGCTTCGAGTTCTCGTCTTGCAACTTCTTCTCACTCTCGCGGAGACCTTGCATCTAAACAGCAAGCTACAGTAACTATCCGTTACAGTACTACCCTATCACGACGATCTTTCGTTCCCCTACAGTACCTTCTCTACCAACTACCGTACCTGTCTCTCCAACCCCTCAACCTCTCCCTTCAACTGTTCCACATGTCTCTTCTCGTTCCTCAGATCATTCTCCAATCGCATCTTCTCAGTCTTCAGTTGTTGTACCTACAATGACTCTCCTCCCCCAACCCTCTCCCTCTCTCAATCCCCCCCTATATCTCACCTGTCTCACAGCATCCGTCTCCTTAACCTCAGCCCTTCGCTTCTCACTGATTTCCTTGGCCAATCTGGCCAATTCTTCTCTGTAGTCGGAGTGCGTATCTCTCAGTTCTTCCGTCAGACAGTTCACCTCAACCACATAATTCATACCATACTTTTTCCAATTTTTCATACCAAATCAGATATCACCCACTCTCATAGGTATGCTTCATTATATAATAAAGAAATTTTAAGAAAAAAAAAGAGTTTTGCCTTATTGGAATAAGGCATAAATACCTTAGCCTTGAGCCTGTCCCTCTCAGCCAGGACTTCAGTGTAGTCTGAACTCTTCATCGTCGCATTGTCCAATGCGGTTCGCAATTCAGCTCGAACCGTCAGTAGTTCAGCCTTAACAAGGTCTCGTTTAGAACCGTTTAGAACTCTTTCCAATCTTCCACTCTCAGTCAGTGGGAATCTATCATTAACCGTATTCCCCACCTACATAAATCACATAGTAGTCATACCTATGTACTTTCTCGATATAACCAACCCGTTCAACCCATTCCCCTCACCTCAGCAGCCTTCCTCTTCTCCACGGCCTTCTCCTTGAGTGTCAATGCAGCGTCCGCTTGTTCATCCAGCATCTCCATCAGATCCTTCATTTGTTGTGTCGATCGATTGAGTCTCGTTACTCTCTCTTCGAGAGCAGACTGAAATTAGGGAAGATTACGGTAGTCATTGTACTACAGTATACCTTGGAGGTTAGTGCTTCAGTCAATCGTTCTCGCAACTCATCCAGGTCGCCTTCCTGCACATCAATCCTCTTTACTCACCATCTACCGTACTCCAAAATGTGGCCTACAGTACCCCTCCGCCACCTACCGTATCCCTCGCTTCCTTCAATTCCTTCTCCAATTCGACAATTCGTTCAGTCAGTTGTGCAGAGTGTTTCTCCTCTCGTATCTCAACCAATCCCTTCATTACCCCTCTTCTCCTCTTCCCTTACCTTTTCCTTCTTCAATTGTTCCAATTCCTTCTTCACAGTCTCATCTACAGCCTTCTCCTCAGCTTCTCTCTACAACGATCAATATCATTACCGTATCCCACCCAATATTGCATATTAAAACTACCGTATCCCTCCACTTACCCTTGCCATTCTCTCCTTCAATACAGCATGTTCCCTTTGTAGTTTCAGTAGTTCTCCTCTCAATTCAGCCTTTTGCTGCTTCGTCTGGAAGTACCATGTAGTCAACTTATCTGTAGATAAGTATGATGTAGCAAGTATCATGCAGAAAACCATCTTTTTTTCTTATCTACTATGGATCATTTCGTCTCACCAAACGATAACGACCGAAGCAAAACATGTATACGACCGCCTATGAGGAGGGAGATGAATGAAATGAGGATGTTTTGGGGGGACGAGGATCATAGTCTAATCATTCCAATCCCTATATAATTTAACGCGGCGTAATGAGTAATAGAATAATCTTTATCTATATTCCATTTTAGTCTCTTCAGAGAGACAGATATAGTATATTAAGACACGAACTTATAGACAGAACCTCTTCAGATACAGTAAGACACGAACCTTTTCGTGTTCATCGTATAGGTATTTGTGTGCTTGATCGGCATTCCACTCCGATTGCACCATCTTCAATTGCAACGAAGCGAGATCCGTCCTCGCACCCTCCGCTCGCTCTTCCAATTCATCCATCTCCTTAAATCATATGTATTCATAAAATAATTCAGTAATAGTAAAGTAAAGTAAAAGTTTAGAGGAAGAGTTAACCCACTCGACGCGACGTTCTATACACAACTGCATGAAGAAACGAATCAGAGCGTCGGTTCATTTGAATAGAATAAGCGTGTCTACAGGGGAAGGAGAAGATAAGAGAGAGATAAGACAGAGTGGAGGATTGAGAGGTATGCGCTTATCTAAACTATCAAACACATGGAGAACCGTTTGAATTTATGGCTTGAAATAAGGGAGAGGAGTGTTGTTGTGTCTTCTACTGATGTGCTCTCATCGCCCCTACATTTTCCCTCTGGCATCGCCTAACCGCGGCCAATTCAAACCACACAAAAAGGTCACCGTACCAAGATACACTCACAGACCACACGCCTAGGAATAATACCAATCAATACCAAAAAGCGATTTCACTATGGATGATACCTGTCTCAACTGAGAGATAGTCTGCATGAGTTGTTGGTTCTCCCTCTGTTGGTAACTCGCTTGAACCGACAGTGCCCCTATCCTCTGGTGTGCTTCTTCCAACTGCAATCCTTCTCTTCCCTTCACCTACCGTAACCCGGAATCGCAAACTGACCGAGGACGTGTCTTGCTGTACCACACTTATGACAGCGGAGACGCGTCGAACCAGAGAAGAACCCGATTTGAGAGGAGTCTCGGGGGAAGTGACCATAGGTACAGTCTGAAGGGAATCAGTCTTATCGATAACATCATATCCAGAGATCCAATATTACACGAAAAATAGTGAAAATATCCTCCAAGACAACAGTAGATTCGTCCGTTCACACGCAGGAATAAACTGACTCTTTACCTCTTTAGTGGGAGTGGGAGTGGCGGGAAAGGATACGGTAGGATGGTTAGTGTCCATGGACCGTATCTTCTCCGTCAGCTCAGCCACCCTGTCCTCCAATCGAAGATTCCTCGACCGCTCAGCCTCAAGTTCTTCCCGTGTCTACAACAGTTTCTAAAATATTTTGAGCTACAAACGTATATTATAAAAAATGTGTCACATAAATCGCGATAATAACGCAATCTCTCAAAAATAAATAATATAATAAAAATAACCTCACCTTACTAAGATCAGCTTCAAGAGTGGAATAAGAAGCAGTGGCCTCGATCCTGGCAGTGTCCAATTCCATTCTCATCGCAGCTTCCCTCCCACTCCAATCGAGTATCTTCTTCTCCAATCTCGCTATATCTGTAACCCATGTCTCCCCTTCATTCCCACAATTCCTTACCATCCTTCGATGTCTTCACCATCTCTGTTCTCTCTTCTAATTGTTTCTTCAATCGTTCATTCTCATTTTCATACACTCGTTTAGTATCCAAAGCGGCAGCTAGTTCATTTCGGACCGTTCTGTAATTATGAGATTATATTCCAAATCTTTAGAATTAGCAAGTCGTTAGAGGAAAAGGAATAAGAACAAACTTGAGCATGTCCTTGGTAGTGGACAGTTCAAGCTCCACCAGATCCAAGTCGCTATCGTGGACCCGTTGTTCCTAAACAGATCAAGTGAGACAGGCAAAGAACAGGACCGACCTGATCACTGATTTTGTTGCTCGTCTCGACAAATACACTGTCATTCATGGTGCAATCCATCTTATCCTTCATGTCCTGCAAGCAGAACTGGACGTGTAAACAGAGGCAACAAAGACCTCCAATCGAGGTCATTCACAGACAGCTGATCAATGAGTAGATGCAACTACTCTGGGAAGGAGACAAGCATCTCCTAGAAGAGAAAAGCGAATCACTCACTCTGATAATATCTGCCTGTTCCCGAATAATCTTCTCCTGCTTGGCCACAACTTTCTTCATCTCATCCTCACATATGTCCAGGTTTATCACCTGCAAATGAGATGCAGTGAACATAGTACGGAATTCTACGAAGTAAACTATGTTGCACTACAGATCAATAACGATCCTGATGTAATAATTGACTTTAACGTTTAAATATTTGTATACAGTAACTCTGGGAGCGCGTACAAACCCCGACCGGCAACTCCTCGAGTACTTTTAGTAAGCTTTTAGAGGGACAACCGCTGTTCATCCGAGTAGTGTTAGTGAATGAAGTGGAAGGTACTCTTACACTCCCTACTGATCTACATGGACGGTAGCAGGAAGAAAGAGCGTACAATGGGAGAGTTGGATGCCCCAGGAGTGGCACTGTCTCGTCGGCGTCTTCTTCGTTCTGTCACGCATGGAGTCTGGTTAGGAGTGACATATTTCTCCATCGGATATCTTAAAGTTCTCCATCACGGCAATAGCTCCTTCAAAGTGTTTCCATGCTCACATTAAAAGAACTGGGCAAATATTCGTCAAGATGATATCTCGAAGTGAAAGAAACGATGAATTCTGGCTATACGTGTGTTGGTGAACAAATATGGTATCACTCAAGTAAATCTTGATTCATTGCGTTTACATAATCATAACAAATGTCAAAATTAAATAAAGCACCAAAAAGATCACACGGTGGTGAAAACCGATATATTGGCTTCGCTCCAGAATGGTTCAAATTTTTCGTTGTGGGACGAAATTTAAATTTCCTGTCAAGCCGATTTCACCATGTGACTCCCAATAAAACGGTTTACTTTTGTAAAATTGTTGTGTTTCATGATTTTATTTCACTTTTGCTAGTTCATTTACTCGCTAGCGAGCTCGCTCCGGTATACAACATCATCTTATCAGGAATTTAGGGTATTCTATAATTTGTTATATAATTATTCTTTTAATGAGCGATGTCATGTTTATCGTGATCGACGACATGTGATGTTTTTGCAGGGTGATGAGTGACTTACAAGACAATACTGATTATCGTCTAAGTCCACGTAAGAGCCTGCGAACTCCAAAGAAAAAGAGAAGATCGCAATCGCCCGTGTCTCTTTTACCGAAAAAGAGATCTAAAGTTATCGCCGAGGTTGAAGTATGTTCAGGAGCTTTCTATCGCTTTGCTGATTGTTAGATGCAAGATGAAGCATAATAGGTTGGTAATTTGTTTCAGGTTGCTCCACTAGATGTGCTGGAAGACCAAGAGAGCGGATCACAACATGAAGAGGAGGAATTCATCGTTCTACCGAGTAGAACGTCTTCCGGAGAACAATTGACGATGCGATCGAATGTGATTGAAGGGGATGAGGAGGAGGAAGAGGAGGGAGTTGAGCGAGTTAGTTCATTAGACATTAGACATTATTTGAAGAAGATTTGAAGTCTCTGACCGCTCCTATCTATATCAAAGCCCCCTCCTTTGGACCCAAATCCACTGATAGTCCAGATAAAGGTGTAAAAATGGAAAATTACAGTACACAGTAAATTAACATGATGATCGGGTTGATGAATTTTTTTTATAAATCAAGGTGGCCTCCAATTTTGTGGGGGTTATAGGCACGTTTATTTTCAGTCTCTAGCCTTGATGAACTTGAATTGGGTAGAAAAATCATTGTTAGCTTGCTTGATAATACATGATTGTATGTATTGCCGAAGATTCATACATATCATTAGGCCAGATAATTATGCAATTTGCGGTCATGTTAACCTTATTCTTAATTTTGGCTGATACCGTATAATGAGGTATTGTGTGCTATTTCAGGTGTATTCGAGTCTTCCGCCGGATATAACTATAGACCAGATTCTACGAGTTACCCGCTCTGCTGTTCAAGGAGAGCAGTTACGGGTTGGTTTAGGCATTCTGATCTGTGATCAGTACGACCTTCAGATAACGAGAAACGAAAGCAGCCAGTTGCGCATCATAAGTGAAACGGCCGTGCAAGCAACGAGCGAGAGCGAAAGTGTTAGTTTCATCTACCTTAGGTTGTAGGGCGTTTGAGATGCTTAAGTTATACAAAGTGATAAATATCTTACAAATGTCTCCATTGCAGAATTACCACACTCGACTCGCCTGTCAGTGTGTAGTGTGTGAACGAAGAGTTGAAGCGGGCGAAATGTTCCTCAACTTTCCCGATGACCTTGACAGAAGGCGAATCTGGGGAAATCTGCTGGGATTCCGCTATCAGGTATCTTTGATTTGTTGCATCGCTTTTGCTAGGTAGTAGCATAATTGCAGCGGTTTAGTACACTTTTTTCGGTGAATACAGTTGACCGAAAAAACTTTATGGCTCAATTATTCTTTTTTAAATATTGTAGAATAACATTCAATACACGGCAAGAGGGAATGTTTAGGATATGCTTCGCGTCAAATCTCGCATGGTAACCATTGGAGCTATATGTACGGATCATTTTGCGGAGCAGTGCTTTCGGATGTACAACTTCAATAAGGTACGGTCGTTAGTTTTTCACTTTGTTTAGGTTCTTCTTAAAATATTGGTATAGAAAGAATATGTTCAGGCAGCAATCGAAGCACTAGGTGTGCCCAAGCATTTATCTCCTGTCAAGAGTCCGATGAAGAGGTTTATTCCTTTTTCTTAATCTAGGTTGAATGTTTGTCGATAATCTTTTTCTATTAAGATTCCGTTGAGCTTCTAAATCTTCTTTGAAGATTTTCAGATGTTTAATTGCTCTTTGCAGAAAGCCGTGGTCCTGTACCATTTGTACGTTCGCTTCTTATTCTCCTTCCACCACGTACAATCATCTCATCAACACTCACATCTCCGATCCTAATGTGGTACGCGTTTCTTCGTATTTTTCTAAATGGCTACAAACAGCTCATTTTAAATTGCTGGGCAGTTTAAACAAAGTGAAGTGTGAATTGCAGCCGAATTCGGTGGAGGGACAGGGGTACTCGTGTCCCTTCTGTCGTAAATGCACCTATGGATACAAGACAGTTTCGGGATTCCGTCGACACATCGAGTCTTCTCCCATCGAACACTGTCATCTCAAGTGAGCATTTCATTCTCTTGCTAAGCATATGGTAGGGTTTATTTACCTACATATTATCGGTTGACGTTTTTTAACAATAGATAATTGAGACGCGTATACGAGATTTCCCGTGAGATGTGTCGTAGTCACTACCTGGAACCAGCTACTGAATGGGCGTCGTGGACTGAAGACAACGTCGCCCTTGCCTACTATGGATTCATTCCACCGAAGAAGGTACGAAGCTTGGCAAGAACTTACATCTCACTTTAGTGGATAGCTTTCGTTGATTCTGTAAAAGTTTATCCTTTTTCCTACAATTATATATTTCCAACGATTACTATATAAAGATTGCTTACAGGCTTTGTTCAAGCGACGACCTGGAACTGAACCCAATTCACCAATCAAATCGCCCGCGGGTTCGTTCATCTAACTATAAATCTTGATCTGCATCTATCTGTATTGAGCCTTCCCTTCGCTTTCATTACTCCATGTTCAGCTCTTCCCAAACACCACTCAGCCGCGCCCACTCCCTTAAAGGAATCCATGCAATCTGCGGTTAGATCTCTTCCTGTTTCTTTTCCGTTGCCGAACTTTTGGTTTATGCTTTCTATCAATAAAGTGATAGTATCATTGGAGTTGCGCGAATATCTGCTCTGTCACTTATAAATGTGTCTTCAGACGCCTCCCCCAGAGGAGTCTTCCTCCTCTTCCTCCGACCCCCCTCCAACCCTTCCCCGTCAGTCCAATGCCGCCCCTACTCTTGCTGATGTCCTTGCTGACGTCTCCACTGGTATGTCTTATTATTTGCTCTCATTCTTATAACGGCTTATAGCTAGTTAGTGGAATTTTATATGTATTACATAATGACTGGTAAATGATTGCCTTAATTAGTATGTACTTATAATTGTGTTACAGAAGCGACATCGTCGGATGCAGTGGATGACATGGGAATGAGTCGGGTTCTGAGTGAACCCCTCGACCCTCACCATCTCAAGAGATGGATCTCTTCTGCCGATATAAGAGTCAGCAAACGACAAATAGAAGCAGCTCAGGTATCACTTCATTACGCTCTTCCTTTGATGTATAAAATAAATAAATATAGATAATTAATGTTTAAAATAAATTTATATAGATAATCAATTCTCTTGGTGTTGCAAAATGTAATCTGTGGAGGCTCGCCAACGTCTATTCGGAGACTGCATTCCCTCTGATGACATAGTCCTCCCGCGATCCTTCGTCGACCCTCAACCCAAGACTTATGGAACTGCATTCCAACGACTAACCCATGTAAGAGGCTTCCCTTTACCTTTCCCCTTGCTTTTCTACCGTAATAGTATTCAGGTGGCGGATGGAGTGGTCTCCGATCTCTCCCGTAACCTCCCCCTCGTCACCCAACCCGCCTATTCGAAGCCCCGTGTTGCCATCCTTCGATCCAAGCTGCCACAATGAGATATCAAATATTGGGATGATGATACTATTCAAAGTCAGCCTATGATCTATCGACAGTCTTGCATTTCAAATAGCTCTTACCCTTCACTACCTACGAACAAGTCAGGCGAATTAGCTCTTTGTACTACATGTTTCTTTTTTATCTTTTCTAGTCTCTCCTTTTCCCATCTAATCTTTTCGTTCTCTTTTGTTCTAGAATTCGCTAGGTTAGGATTCGAAATTCGTACTCAATCTTGTT
Organism: Micoletzkya japonica; assembly: GCA_900490955.1. Classification (NCBI taxonomy): domain Eukaryota; kingdom Metazoa; phylum Nematoda; class Chromadorea; order Rhabditida; family Diplogasteridae; genus Micoletzkya; species Micoletzkya japonica. The sequence goes on from LS827217.1 coordinate 104,914, forward strand.
TACTTGCTGTTGGTGCTTATAGCACTCATAAAGCCCATTTAATAGGAACTATTGTCCATCTTTCATTTAGAATATCATTATTCAAATTTACATTTGACCTTTTCTAGTGATCATTATAGGAAATGGTGAAAGGTACTGTTCGAGGTACTATATCTTTGTGCGTTCGTCCTTATTTTGCTAACTTTGTCAAAGATTGTGTAACAGTACTTCGATAGCATGATTCCTTGTGATTGGTCATGATAAAGTTAGAGCTGTTATACAGTATCTCATTACTCTTTGATACTTCCAGGGTTACCGTACCCCTCGATATCGTACTCTCCTCCCTCCATCCCGTCAATGTTCTCTTGTAGATGACATCGGTGGTCCTCCCGTCCTCTCCCCTATCCCCCTCTTCTCCTTCTCCCTCCTCCCCCTCCTCCCCTCCCCCTCTTCCCTCCCTCGAATCTCTCTTCACCCACGATCGTCTCCTCGGTTCCTCCCTCCTCCTCTTCCTCTTCGCTCCCTTCTCCCTCTTTCTCCTCACTCTTCGTATATTCCTCGGATTCCATGCATTCGTCGTCGCTTGCCTATTGAGGAAAGCTAATGTGTTGAGGCCAGTCCTTTATCATAATTCCGAAATGTTCGTTTTTGTCTGTGTGCTCTAAACATAGATGGGCAGGTTTTGCTGGTAGATTGCTGCAGTGGCTGTCCCATGGATAATTATGGAGAAATCTAGGCAAGACATTTTTTCTGCGGCAGTCTACCCAATACTTGCAAAAGTTGTGCAGTAAGGTACCCAACCACGGTACCTGCAACCGTGCCCACCCATGGCTCTGAAGCTGAACGCAGCCGTAGTTTTCATTATACTTGAAGAATATCTTTGAATGAGAAGAGTGATTTCTTTCAGAAGCATTGTCTTACGTGTAATGTGCGCCCTGTGCGGTATAGTCGTCACGTCATCCAATCGACCGTAAGTCTTCGTTTTCTCCAATTATGATATGTACGGTAGTTGGAGGTATGGATACAGTAGCCTGTCTACGATAGGTATACGGTAGCCAATTTGCGATAGGTATACGGTAGTTACCCCGTTTAGTGACCATACATGGGCGTGATTGTCCGATCGGACGTTAGGATGGGTTAGAGAATCATTGTGTAAAACACTTGTTAGGATGGCTGCTTTTGATTTTCCATATTTATTATGTAAGGCATCCTGCAAAAATGTCCGGACAAGACTAGCCCACGTGTGTCAGTGACCCTTCGTGTCGCATGCTCGTAGCCAACCACGTGTCATACGTCGACCATCTCGCTATCGATCTGCTTCAACCCTGTGCCTTGGCCTCTGTTTGGGACATTCCCAATCTGTTGAGATGGTAAGTGGAAGGGAAGAGGGAGGGGGGAATAGAGTGGAGTAAGTAGACCGACTTAGGTGCTTTGGATACATCGATCTGGGAGCGAGGGAGGGAGGGAGACAGGAACTTGTGAAGAGGGCCAAAAACTATATCGAGGTGAGTTGTTCCTCGAGCCGGATTGGAGTGGACTCACGATGAGTGGTATAGTCTGCAAAATCGGAACGTATAAATCACGATTCCGCCGCTACAGTGTTTAGCGAATTTGTTCGCGCTTTAAAGCGATGCCATTTCAATCCAAGATAAGAAAGCACGAACATGTATAGCTTTTTGAGATCAATGCCTGCCAGAGCTTCAGTTAGTATGTGCTAGAAATTGATTACATCACTTTGAAAGGCACCGGAATCTGCGCTACAAACGGAACGATTAAATCTTTCCCTTTTCTCTACTATAACGGGCATAGTTGGTCGTACAAGATTATATTGAATTCAGTCGGAAGACCACTGTCTCCTCTCCTTCCCCGAGTCTGCCCTAACTTCGGGTCAAGTTGGACTCCTTCGATTTGCTACCTGGCCCTTCGAGGTTTGTTGTAGTCTATTGAACACCTGCAAGTTTAGAGAAATTGTGGTACCACAGGAGTAGAAGTGAAAGATTCGATATGAATTGATTCTGGAGAATAACCGTACAAATTACCATAAAATAACCATGAATACGAGCATAAAATTAAAAATAGCGGAACGGAATGCCTTGCCTACAGGGTGTCCTCTGCAGGTCTCCTCCCGTATCCAGCCAGTGTCCATCCGTGTCTCTCGTCCCCTCTTCGCAGTCTCCGTAACCGTTCTCGGTTCTGCTTGGTGGCAGGATCTCCTCTTCTTCCTCCTCCTTCCCTTCACTCGCATCCATGTAACTCTTCTTCCTCCTGCATTACTCCTAAATCGTCGGTTCTTCTCTCGTTACTTACAGGTAAACTGGTTACCGGTGATGATTCGAGAAGCGAATGAATCGACCGAGAGCTTTGCACTGCGAGTCAGTAAAGAGGTACGGCAGACGCTTGCGAGTACGGTATTGAAATAGACTACTTATATGACAGTCTAAAGGATATGGGATATTCGATAAGATTGTCATTGGCATTGTCATTGTCAAATTGAGGTTGCCCGGGACGTGAATGTGATAGTGACAGAGTACACGAGCCACGATGCGGTAGAGGCTGCGAAGAGACATGTCATTGCGAGACAGGCAATGGCTGCTTCCGTGAGTTACTGTAGTGGAGGGTGGGCTTACGGTAGGGCGAGCAAGGGTAGCTCTAGTGCCACGGGGTGAGGTGTAATTGAATGAACAATAGTCCCATTTGTAGCGTGCATTCGTGAATTCGCTAATTGGGGTCATGTTATGTTTTGCAGAAGAGCCGACCAAGAGTAAAGTTGGATTCACGAAAGTTGGACGAGGCTGCGATGACTATCAAACAGGGACATCCATCCATTCCTGTCGTGGATATCAGGAAGGATTTGGAGAAGACGAATAATCCACAGGTGAAGGAAAATAATGGAAGGGAGGAGAATGGGAGGTTCAGTTGACGATAGAGCGGATCAAGAGTGGACTGCTCAAACCATCCTCGGTTTCTAATAAAAAGGTTAGTTTGTAATACTCTCAGATTACAGTGTGGGGTTTTACTGATGGTGTAGATAGGGATACTATAATGGATAGGGGTACAGTATTATAGTAGTGTACGGTACTCCCCCTTGAGATCTCGACAGCCTCGACCCTCTCTGACCCCACGGAATGGCGTCGGTTATTCGCAGAACGAAAGTGGCAGATGATCGAGTTGAACAGGGCCAAGTACTTGGAGAAGGCGACGCGGGTCTCGAAGGGAGAAAAGGGAGACTCGTAGGGGTACGGTAGTCTCCACCGTACTTTCCTAATTGTAAGGGACTGCGGTATCACTTGCCTCATCTACCTCATCTGGCATTGTATTTCACATCTTGTAGTTTGTAGTTTCCTTTCAGATGGGTGTATTGAATATCGAGATCACAGTGGGATTTGATTGTTTACATCTTTTTACTTGACTGCAACCGCTAATAATATTTGCTAGCTAACAACAAGTAGGGATGCATAGACTAATAAGTCGATACATGTTGTAGATATCGTGTTTGTTCGTGAGTGTTTCGTGCGGGGAAATGGCTACTTGTTTCTCTTATTCTTTCATAGAAAGCAACTGCTTGCAAGGGCATAAAGTCTCACTTATTCTCTGCTGGAATGAGTCGGTTGGCTACCGTAATCACGGAAAGAGTACTGTGACCAAGAGGAGCCGTCGGTGATAGAGGGCATACTGTAGATGCTACCGTACACCTCCCGTATTCCCCTCCTCATTCCCTCCACTTCTCTTCTCTCTTCCTCTGCTTCCGTATCGGTGTACAAGTCGCGAAAGACGGGAAGGGGATCGGGGAATGCTGTGATGCCATCCAAGGTACGGTAGGGAAGGAAATGGGTTACGGTAGTGTACAAGGATTACGGTTGGGTTGATCAAGGAAAGAAGTTACGGTATTAGTAAGACTCATTACTCTAGTCGTGGAGGTTATTGTAGAAAGAGGATTACGGTAATCTGCAGGAATGGAGGTACGACATCAATCGAGGGAGGACCTTCAAGCGGTTAGAGGGCATTCGATTTGGATACGATGTGGGGTGAGTACTGTAGATAGGGGATACTGTAGGAAGAGGGCACGGTAGTGATTGGAAAGGAGAGGGTTTAGACTGCAAGACAGGCTGTTGTTGTCGACTGTATCGGGAAGGGAACGGAGGTTGGATGAGAAGAAGAAACGACAATTGGCGACGATATTCGAGGTGGGATTGAGAGTATAATGGAGGTGGGGGAATAATTTATGTTATAAGGTTCAATATGACAGAGTTGTTTAGGAGAAATTATAGAATACAAGATTTCGCTTAACAATATGGTGTTTAAGTTACGTCTGAACGAGCTCATTTCGTCGGATGCCTTCCTGACCCTCCATCGCATCTCATTCACTAAGGTCCATCCCTTTATCCCCCCTTCATTCCCTTCAATTACGAAGCTACTTTAAGGTCAAAGTAAACACTTCGTTCACTGAGATTGCTGTATGGTGGAAGGCGGAATCAGACGAGGATATAGAGGTGAAGAGGGATACGGTAGAGGAGTACTGTAGTGGATATGGATTACTGTAGGCTTAATGCATTTAAAAGTTTGAGTATGGTAAGAGGTCTGTATCCGGGTGCCTCTTTGTATTGGTTAGTTCTCGGGACGAAAGGGAGTGCATTACTTATGCATGCTTCGAGGGGGTCTAATCATAGCCTTGGTTGGGAGAGGAGAAGGGGGATACGAGGGAAGAGGAGGGAGGTTGGGTACGGGGTGGTCCCTGCCATTGTGTAGGGCGATTCTTTGAGGGGAATTAAACAGATTCTTAATGAAAATTACGATAAAGGCTAGCTATTGTCGGTCCTCGTATTCAACTTTTCGCTCCGCACATACTTGATTGGACTTGCATTATTTATAATAGCATAAGTACACAGCCAAAAGTGCAAATATGCGCGGTAACCAACGGAAGACGGAATCGGAACGCAAATTTGAATACGAGGATCGACAATACTAATCAACTCTTCGTTGTAGACTATCTCCACCCATCTCGACGAACACAGTTTCCACTACCGTAAGCAGTTATCCTTCGTCTTCTCATCTACCGTACCCCTCATCAAGTTCAGAGCAGACACTACCGAATTGCATCTGAAGGTAGGAGAGAGGCTGAGATAATTGGAGGTTACGGTATGTTGAGGTGATGAACGAACTGTTCAAGAAAGCAGATTACGGTATGGACTATCGCGCACTGAGCGAGACTGGAAGGGTTCTGGGAGGGGTGGAAGAGGAGAAGAAGAAAATAATGAAGGAGGAAGAGGGGGAGGGCAGGGTTGAGAGGGAGAGGGAGATGCCGGAGTGGAGGAAGAGGTGGATGGAGAGGAGGGTTGGTACACGAGAGAAGAATAGCGAATAGCCAAGAGTCATAAATTAGTTAGCTAATCGAGTGGACTGTGCATATTGCATGACTACTGAATACTAGACGAGAAGAGGGGGTCTACTCCTCATTAAGAGCCAGTCTCGACTCCCCCAATTGGCCCTTCTTTGCCATTCTTTCCCTTCCCGGCAGTCTTGCACACTTTCCTTATTCCCCCTCTCTTACTTTTCTCTCTGTAGTCCATCTCCCAGACAACGGTCGTCCTCCACTGCACGTAGTCTATCCCCCTACCCTCTCTCCCTCCATCCCCTCCCCTCCCTCTTCATTCCCTTCCATTCCCATCTCATCTCTCCAGATTCCTCTCTCCTTTTTCCTCCTCTCACCTTCTCCTCTAATTTCTCACACTTTCATCGATTCCTTGTACGCAGAGCGTGACAACTTTGTCGAGGTGTCGAGTCTTTGCTTTTCATAGGTCTCTCCCCTCTCCCCCGTCTCTCCCCTCTCTCCCCTCTCCCCCCTCTCCCCCCTCTCTCCCTCC
>LS827217.1:113173-124937 GCA_900490955.1 Micoletzkya japonica
GACAGCCAGCTGCAGGCGACGCCTCACAAGAGGAAGCGGCGCAATGGCGGATCCCTACTTCCAGAAAATGACGATTATCTCGCGCTACATACGCCCTCCGCAAAAATTGAACATCGTTTTCTACTCCGTTTTTGACGCTCTTTCGAATGGTACATGTCTCATTTGAATCCCTTTCCGCGAGGTCAGACCATCTCCTTGTCAGGATGCGGAGAGACCAAGTACGAGCCCTCGTCGGGCGTTCTATTAGGAGTGGATCCGTGTGCGGAGATTCTGATGAAGGGGATGAAGAGCGAGAGATGCGATGTGGGATTAGCCGATGCTATCGAGCTGCCCTTTAGGTGAGAAGGGGCAGACCTTAAATCGATAATCCCTGATCTTTGATCTCTGAACTCTCTCGGTATTTCCAGGAGTGAAATAGCAGACGCGGTCCTCCTTGTCTCAGTCCTTCACCACCTCGCCTCGGTCTCTCGTCGCAGATCGGTTCTCTCAGAGATGGCACGGATTATGGTACCCGGGGCACAGGTACGGTACTTCATTGGTTACTGTAGAGGGGATACTGTAAGGGGTAGTTGGGCTGTAGCTGTCGCCTATGCTGAGGCACGACTACCGCATGCTCTTCCATTACCGTACCCTGGCTTGGCAGGCTCTGATAGTCGTGTGGGCCTTCGAACAGCCGTATGCGACGTTTCCCTCTCAAGATGTACTAGTCCCGTGGAATCTTCACGAACTCTCACTCAACGGTAACCACTCTCTATTCTCTCATAGCGAGAATACAGTAAGCATAACTCCTCTTTAGGTAGACTACCCAAGATTCGCTTCCACAAAGACTCGACCAAGGAACAGCGAATAATACAGGTACTGTGGCTACGGTATCCGAGAGTACGGTATTAGTGTTGAAGGCATCGGTGCCGATAGTGATTCGCGAGGATAAGAGTCTACTGCCAACTGCATGGATATCGTGGGTGATGTCTCGAGTCAAATCCTCCCCCTCCCTTCCCTCCTCCACTCCTCACTTTCTACCCTCTAACAAGGTACTGTCTACGGTTATCTAAGCAGGAGTCCCCTACCGTACCCCATGACTTCGTTGCAGAAGGCAGCTCTGTTCTCGGGAATTCGACGATGGTCTCCGATGTTGAGTAGAAGATTGGCATCGTTGATGAGACCGATCGAAGAGGAATACGCAGAGGAAGTGGCTGAGGATATTATGAAGGAAGCACTTACTGAAGCCATGGCGACTATGAGAGAGGTTAGGGGTGTGGGGGGAAAGGGGGGACGCGATCGGTAGGGTAGGAGCAGATTTATTGACGCAATTATTCCGTCAGTAAACTCATTCCTACTTCGTCTGCAGTCTCTTCATACCGTTCCGCTCTCTCGTCAGAAATATGAATGAGACGATTGACGGAATATTTTCCTGAACCATAAGACGGGGTTGGTTGAGGTCATCTTCTACCGCTACTACCACATCTTCCGTAGAGGCGAAGTCGAAGCTCTCGCCTCTTCCATTCCCAATCTCAAGGTCATTTCCAGTACTTTTGAGAACGGCAATTGGAATATTATTGTAGAGCGAAAGGAATAGAATTACCGTAGACCGTAATTTATGCATACTATTTTGTGTGAAATCTAGACTGCTTCCTTGCGATGTGCTATTTATACATTGCGTTCTCAGTTACCTTCATAGGCTTCATTAGGTGTTCGATCGAAAATGCTGTATGAGTTCTCTCCCTTTCATTCGGGTTTCCGTATATTCTTTCGATTATCGGGTCGTGCTCCCCTCATCTCACTAGACCATCGATCGTTAGTTATATTAGGCTACAGTCCTATGTACAGTCTCGCTTAGGAAGATGAATAAAGCCCATTTATACATATTTAAGAACGAGAAACTATTGCACTGTATTAGTTAAAGGTCTCCTACTGGCCGGTAGATACCGTATCCTCGCTCGAAAACTGTCGTTCGATATGAAATACTCCGCTTCTTCGTGTAACCATCGGTGAACCTGATTCGAGGCATTCAAGATCCAACTACCGTACTAACCTTTCCCTCTATTCTCGATATTATGGGATCGGGAAAGTTGTTGCTTTCCCCCTTGTTAGTGGGATGCTTGACGTGCGCGTCATCTCTAACCTTAACTCGAGTCTCGAACGGATAACCTGCTTGCTGCAGTACCTGCGTGTAGTACTGTACTCGTCCCGGATTATCTTCGAATCGATCGCAAACATGTTTAATAAGTCCGTTCAGAGCACTCTCTCCAATCTTTAGTAGTACATCGTCCTGTGTCTCGTTCTTGTAGTAGCATCCTTTATCCCCGATTGTAGTTTGTAGTCTACCGTAACCCCCTCACCAGTGACCCATCTTCCCGTGTCGAGACACAACCACCGAAAGCTGCCCTCCTTCCACTCTTCTCCCACTCGAATCTTCGTCCCGTTCACATCGCAAGTCACCTCTCAACCCATTTACCGTAACCCTCTCCTCTCTTACCGTACTACTCACCACTCTCATACCGTAATCGTCGTTCATCAGCCTCACAAGCATACCAAGTACCATCAATGGTTACATTCTCATTGACGTTCAGTTTGCGATCGGACGACAATTCACAACCGACGAATACCGTATCACCTCTGATCAATAGGAAGGAATACAGTACTCTTCCAAGCTTGTACTGTACCCCTTGCACTCGTAGCTCCATACTCCGTCGTCGATCCAAGCTTCTCCTTCTTTCTTGCATCTACCGTACCAGTCAGAACAAACACAGTCCGCTGTGGGATTACGGTATTGACACGGTAGCGAAAACAAATTTCGAGAGTATAACAGAAGCTACAGTATCTCAGTAATGAAAGCAGATCTTACAGTTGTCAGAAGTAAACGATTCTTGCGCGCGAGAATGAGATAAGAACAGGAGAAGATAGAGGAGGGCGCACCACATGTATGCAAGAAGGAGCAATGAAGACACCTGCCGACCGGTTCCACTATCCCCAGTTTCTTCTTATAAGCTTAAGCTTGATTTGTCACACCCCTCCCATCCATCTCCTTTACACAGCTTCATTACAAACAGGTAACATAGTGAGTAAACATACCGCTAACTACAAATTTTATGTACATGAGGTAGGCTGTTGCGAGGTAGAAACGGTACCCATTGCCAATTCACTGAAAAAAGTAACGTCTTAATTTTTATGTAGCTTTTCAAGGCACAAGAACGGACGGAAACGAACCATAATCTGTACTGTTCACCAGCTCATTCTGCACTTCGCCCGTAGTTTAATTACCCTGAAAAAATTCAGCTTTCAAACAATACTTTCCGCAGTAAGTAAAAAGCGAGAAGAACGCGAGAAGGAAGTGGGACAAATCGACCGAATGCCCACTCACGCAAGAGCGTAAACAACTCTCGTAACCCCGCCCCTTTCATACCATGTGTTCTCAAATGCAAGGTTGTTCAAAGAGATATTATTCGAACTCGGTTGCAAACAAAATAACGTTGCGAGAACGAATAACAAAAGGACAACAGGATTTAGAGACGTCGTCCTCTGTGACCTCCCTTCCTTCTGGTGGAGTCGGTGGGAATGGGAGTGACGTCCTCGATACGGCCGATCTTCATTCCAGCACGAGCAAGAGCACGAAGAGCAGACTGGGCTCCCGGTCCGGGGGTCTTCGTCTTCGTTCCTCCAGTGGCACGCAGTTTCACGTGAAGAGCGTTGATGCCGAGCTGCAAACAGACTGTTTACTCAAATTTCATACATGAGCAAGGTCTGTGGGTAACTTACGGAAATGGTTGACCCATACATGATATTGACCAATTTAGTTAATAGTAAAACATGTTCTACACTGAATTAGCAAGACGCATAAACTATCGGGCAGGGCCTGCAGGGAACTTTTAAATCAAAATACACGAGCCTTTTATTATTATCAAATTATTTTTTTTAAATTCGAGATTTTGCAGGCACCCTTACGTAATGAAAAGTTGACGCACCCATCCCAACAAGCGTTTCACGGTGGTTGGGATGGCCTAACCTCCGATTGGACAATCGCGCCCATGTACAGGGGAAACGTGGCATGCTAGGGGAAATGGCATTAGCTATGCAGCATAGTAAATGAACGATTTCTTTCCTGTCTACTCTGTCAATAGTCATAAATTTGTCAGTCCCAACTATTAGCGCTTGAGCTGTCATCCGTGCTCTAAATGAAAGTGGCGCAGATTCCCTATGTATTATTGATAACGATTCTTATCGGTTTCTAAACTCCTGAATTTCTGCGCTCATGCATATAAAAATGAAGTTACAAGGATAGCAGTAATCAAACATAGTAGATCATGAAAAAAACCAAGCGCACAGTAATATTTTTACAATTAAAGGAGCCGGTCCACGAGTACGGTAGGATTTTGAATTCGCGGGATATCCTAATATGCAATTTAGGCCTTTCCGCTCATCTTTTCCCATAGTTCTTTTTGCTAAAATGATCAGAACAACGTGAAAAATCGATCTGGCAGTAAATCAGAGCTGCATCTCATAACAGTCAGCTAGTATATCCAATTTTGCGAAAAGCGCGTTGCTCTTTGCACCCTCAGCACTCCGCGGAGAGTGAATGAAATCGCATAAAACTCTAAATACCCGATCAGCATGATTAGACGTACTGAATGACGTAAAAAGCGAATATAGCCAGAAACTCGTGGTACGCCTCCTTTAAAGGTCCCCTACAGGCAATATCTACAATACGCATTTTTGACATCATTGGTTAGCTCTCAATATCCTGAGTCTCATACTCTCTCCTTTTTAGTTCAAACTTCGCCGTTGTTGAGAAAAGGCTGTGCAAAGATTGTTTCGCTGTCTGCGTCTCTTCATTCCCTCTCGTCTCTCACAATCAATCAACCGCTCTTAATTGGTTATCTCTTGAAATGAATGGTTGGAGGGACCCTTTAAGAGGAATTAGCACATCCCTGGAAGCACAACATCGTAATCAATCAACAGCACAGCGTGCACAGCCCTAGGTTGAACCGAAAATAGCCAAATTTTTTAATTTTGATCTTACATGCACATCAAGAGGGTGTTGGCACGTTGCCAAATTCACGGAAAAGTGAGAAATAGTTTGCCAAAAGAGGACATTTTGAGAAATTTTTCTGTTCCAAGCTTATAATATTCCTCACTATAGACTGAGTACCCTGTAAAATTTATTGAAGTCGCTTTTAAGCGTTTTTGACTATCATTAAGATTACCGTACTTCAATGCAAATTAGGATTGGCTATTACTACAGTTGTGCACGCTGTGAACAGTGTTATCAGCAATATGCTTTCTCAAACCAATAGCACTAAATGACAGTTCCTTAATTTATAATTAAGCACTATAAGATGATTTCCATGGTTGTATTGACATCCATGGTTGAGGAAAATGTTCCGTCAGTCGTCTCATTCCTATTTCCTAACAAAGTAGAAAAGAGCTTAATGACGGAACTTTTTCGTCAATAATAACCAACATTGGAAAACAGCGATATGAGATTTCAGCATTACCAATGTAAGCGGACGAACAAAAAAAACTGGAGGATGTTCCTATATCAGTTTGTGACAAACAGAAAGCATGTTTTTAGGGTTAGCACAGTTGATTGGTTGCTTAATATGTTGCACTAGGTCACACATGGGCACAGACCCGACGGTCGGGTGGTAGGCCCCTTTCTTGTTAGAAACTCTTATTTTGTATTAACATCAGGCCCTACGCTGAAAATGTTGTCAAGAACCTTGCCCATGCATGCACTAGCTCCTATGCACGCAAATTTCCATTTATTATTTAGTTACCGACCTGTATAGCCTCAAAAAAGGCAAGAACATAGTGAGCTTAAGTCAATTTTCAATCAAGATTCTCACGGTACCTGCTTGCATCGTTCAGCAACGTCTTGAGCAGCCAACATAGCAGCGTAGGGCGAAGCCTCGTCACGATCGGCCTTCACCTTCATTCCTCCAGTAACTCGAACGATCGTTTCACGGCCTATATTTGTGAGTTCATAAGGGTCATCCGTATTTGATGAATTTGAGATAAGTTAAGATTTACCTTTACCCAAAATAAGTATAATTAGGAGAAGAAAAATCAGAAAACGTATGTCAGATGTGTTGCAACTATACTTGTAACACAAACACGTAAATGAAGTATTCCTACATAACACGTGCTAGAACTATTCCTACAAGTGTGCTAAGTTGTTTCATACATGTGCTACTCATAGCCCCGATCGAAAATCATAATCGTTTCAAAGTACTTACCCGAGATATCGGTAACGTGGACGAATGTATCGTTGAAAGAGGCAAAGATGTGGGCGACACCGAAGACATTCTCACCCTCCTTAGCCTGAGGTCCGAGAGTGACCACGGGCTGCTCCTCCTTCGTCTTTCCCTTGCGAGCGGGAGCCATTATCCAAGACTAAAAGAACAATGTTCAAGTTTTTCAAAGAAATATTCCAATGAATGATGTCATGGTAGCAACAGATACTTGTGTTGTTGCTTTATCTAGCTGATTCGAACAAAAATAACATAAAACTATTTGTTAAAAATCATTTTTAAACGCACAAAATAAAATGAGGTAGAGAACAGGGGGTAAAGCGTGTGGCGTGCTGATACTCAGCCTACGTCCCGCACTGAAATCGCGGCATACGGTAGTTGCATCCACGCAGCCAAATCAAATAAAGTAAGACTTTTATTTTTCTTTGTTTTGTGGTTTTGCTCATTTTAATGATGTTAATGGAAGCTTTCATTGAAGGGCGGACGATGCTCGCCGTCGTCAGCGAGAGATTGGAGTTTGTGCACTAAGACAGAGAGGAAATGGAGCCAGCCGCATTGAAGGCTGTCTTACAATGCTTCATAAACGGACTCCTCGCGACTATACGAGGACCATTGGTTAGTAAATTAGCTTCTCCGTGACCATGATCATTCTTCAGAATCTATTCCAACTAGAAGCGGCAAATGAGATTCCAAAACCGCCCCCTCCGCCGAGGGAACGCACAGTACTGCAGGTCATTTCAATTCTTTTTGCTTGTAAGTGGTATTCTAGGGATGTGGTAATTATTCTGTGTTGTTAAGATGCGACGTGAGAAAGAAGGAAAGTTTCAACCGCCCAAAGAAGAGCCGCCACCACCTGAGAAGCCAAAACCGATCACGAGGTTTGTGTTTGCTCCTCTAACAAAAAGAGCACCCGGAAATCCCGACCTGTTATGCTCACTATGTTTGCTATTAGAAATTATGAAAAATTAAGTTTATAGGAGAGTATTTATGTTTTTGAAAGGAGATTTATTTTTTAAATTATAATTGAAATTCCGGTGTAGTTAAAAAGAGGTGCGCCTTTATTATTAACCTTAGTGAGGTGTGGGCTACTGTTAGTTATCCAAAGGTTGTTTTATGCGTGTTTTGCATAATTACCAACAAACCGTAAGCAAAGGCAAATCTAGGAAAGTTCAACGATTAAATTTTAGTTCTCCATTGCAACTTGAGCTTGGTTCATGCATGCATTTTAACTAAGAATATTGCTTTGGTAATTTTGTTCTTTGGGCAAAAACACAGACCTACCAAAGAAAAAAGTGTAATTTGGTTTTCAGATGTGTTTCGTGTGCAGCAATCAACATAGGATTTGCTGTGCTGATGACTCAGTTGGTTGAACCGCTCTTCGCGTACTTCTTCTCCTTTCTTCCGAGTGGTTTCAACATCATCGGCTCCATAATGCCTGCCCTTGCCATGCTGCCTATATACATAGCAACGCGGCTCATCAACGTGTTCGTGTTTTCGGATGTCGCGAACGCCTGCATCAGGCGCACGAACAGGGCGGAAGCGATACCGATGCCGTCCATAAGGTATTTTGTTGACCATAGTAGTCCATGCGATTTCTTTCCACGTAGTTATTTTTGTGTGATAGGCTTAAACGACTCATTGTTGGGCAGATGTTAAACGCAATAGGCAAATATACAATAAAACGTGTTTTGTTCTATAATAACTTACGTTGCTAAACAAACTAAACCACCACACGATCTTTTTCTTCTACCGGCAAATCACTAATCTGAACTTACAGCATTGCTGCGGCGGATTTCATGTCTTCCATCCTGTTGGAGTTGTTCTTCCTGCTGCAGATCGCTCTAATGCAATATCTTCCTTTCCCTGGGATCGCCTTCCTTGCTGTTTTCGTTCACATGTCTTTACTCAACGCCCTCTACAGGTGGGGTGCCTTTATCCACTTTTCCTTTGTCTTATGTGGCGACTTCGATAATCAGATTTTTTTACCGTAGGCAAAAATAGCGTGTGGAATTTCGGCAGGGGGTATGGATATTCCTCCCATGCACAGTTCATTTCTCTTGCGGGTATCTTATTGTTGCTATTCAGCTTCGAGTATTTGTGGATGTCCAATGGAGTGCGGTTCAAACGAAGGCTGGATAAGATCGAAAGTCTCTGGCCGTTCTTCCTCGGATTCGGAACTCCCCTAACCGCCTTAACGCTGTGCTCGGAAAACCCTCTCATCCAAGGATGCATTTTCGGATCGCTGTTCCCACTCTTCATCATCGCCAGTCATTCAGTAAGTGTTAATTAGTTTTGTAAATCAGTCAGTTTACTAATTTGGGGTGGCTTTTGCATGTTGGAGCAGTTATGTCGGTGGGTTTGTGCGATTTCTGCGCTAAAATAATGCATCAATCAGTTTAAAGGGACATGGAAGCCATAAAAGATTGGCTTTCATATGAAAGTTTATCGCCTAAATAATATAAAAACCAAAATCAGAGTGCACAAAAATGTCTACTTCGCGAGATATCCTAAAAATGGTTTCCCAGCCAAGGCGCAGTCTTACTGCGTTTAGCGCATAGTAACCAGGCAAATGGCATTGAGGTATTCCCGGAACAAATAAATTTTTCTCGCCCCAGAAATGTTTTAAAAATATTATTCAAAGGCTATTATGTTTATTATCGTCTAAGAAACATATTTTACAAGTATAACCATATTCGGTTTCAAAAAATTTCTCGCTTCCATGTCCCTTTAATTGGAGATGAAGTTAATTTGGAACAAGAAAACTCGAGCGTTTGCCATCATAAGCAAAATTTAATCGCAGAATTTCAGGTCGAGTTCTCACCAGCATGGATTAACTCTGTATTACCATACATTCCTAAGTTTCGTATTTTCTTGCCATGTCTTTTGATCACTGACAAATTATCAATTTATATCTCTGAAAAACTCACGGGACAACACTCTCGCCGCTCACCATAGGTAACGACAGGTCGTGGACGAGTTAATTAGCATATTCGCTAGCTTTTGTACACTCATGTTTTATACGGATTCCCCTTTGCTCTACATATGCTCCTTCACTGATACATTGTGTATATTGTACATAGGTTTTTGTACATATGTTTGCTCTTCAGTGTTACCTTTTCCGGGTTTTGTTTCGCTAATAAAGATTTTTATTTACTTGTAGTTGTGGTAATTTTCTCTCATGGTTTCAACCATGCTTGCATACCGCTTTATTTATCCTCCATGTTTACTTAGCTACCTCTACTTATTATATCTGCAGGGTACAGCCATGTCGTCACCCGCTGTAGACGGACTGTCGATCGGTCTCAAGAAGGGACACAAGGTTACCAAGCTCGACGGCAGCAAGAAGCGCCAGACCAGGCATTCGGCCCGCGGATCCAAGAAATCCAAGGTTCGTTTTAGACCAATTTGGGAACTAAATTAACTTGTCTACGATTTATTAATGTCGAAATTGTGCAAGTTGTTTACGATTCATTAATGATATCCATTTAAATGACACTGGCAGCTGCTAACAGAGGATTGGTTTTGTAGAGTTCATTTTTTACTGGAAAATTTTTTTACTTGCTGGAAAACGCGGTAGATAAGCGGTTAGGTCTTCGTTAGGAATCCAAAGCAATTTCTTTTCTTGCATTCGCATTTCTCGCTGGTCAGTGTTGCATTGCAGGTGGTCCGTGAGCTCGTCCGCGAGGTCGCCGGCTTCTCTCCCTATGAGAGACGTGCCATGGAGTTGCTCCGTATCTCGAAGGATAAGAAGGCCCTCAAGTTCCTTAAGAAGCGTATCGGCTCGCACATCCGTGCCAAGAGGAAGCGTGATGAGATGCAGAACGTGCTCACTCAGATGAGAAAGGCCGCTCACAAATAAGCGTCTTCACTCTTTGTTGTTCGTTGTTTTCTTGACCCAAATAAAGGTTGAGTTATCGGTGCACTGTTCGAACATGACGTTGCAATTCGGTTCTCGCGAGGGATACATTCGATAGACATTGACCGAGAGATGAAGTAGTAATCAGATGTTTGGCTGTGCGCGTGTCTTGGGAGTCTCATTCTGTAGAGTAGCCTCTCGAACTCTCTCATCTGCCCCTCGTACTGTCCTACCTCGACTGGCCACAGCTTCTAACTCCAAGACGCAAAGCCGTTGGAGCAGTGTTGAAGTGTTCGGCCCGTTCGACCCGCCCAAGCAACTGACCTTCCAAGATGTAAGATACTTCAAATGGGGCTTGGCAAAGATTTCATTATTTTACACAAGGTTATGCATGGTATTAGCATTTCACTTTGTCATTTGTTTAGCCCCCGAACACGATTATCTTCGATAAATTGTGTTCGGTTACTTTGCTGTTGCAAAGAAAATGCCGATATTGATTGACAAGCTAATAATGTCTTAGAAGATGAATTCAAATTGAAGCTAGTTTTATTTGACCTTTTTTGCGTTGATTCTATTTTATAGAAGGTCATGTGACTTGTTATATGAAGTTTGTTTTAGGTGGAGGATCGAGTGCTGAAGGCAATCCGAGCATGGGATCGATTCCCCGCCGACAAGGCTGCCTTGCTCAAGTTGGACGTGCCCTTCACCGATCTCGGATTCGACTCGCTTGACCATGTAAGTAAAACATCTTGAAAATATAAGTAAGGTGGGAAATAGTACTCAATCATCAGCTGATAGCGCTTTGCTATTTACTTTTTGCGTGACTATACGATATTTCTAGTTATTAGCGCCATAGTCAATCCAACTGCTATTCGATTTTATTAGCTGTTAAAACGTTCGCGTTGCGTGAGAAATAACAAGGAACGCGCCGCCTTCCTTCTTATTCCCTTCAAGGCGGACTGATTTGATTTCAAAATATTCAAATTACAAAATATTTTGCGGCTGCCATACGCATTTGACGAAGTATCGTACACCTCGAAGACTGGTTGACAAATCCGGGACTGGAACGTCCAGTCCCGGAAAAAGTGAGACAATAGCTTCCTGGCTCAAAAAGGAATATTTAAGCCTCAATCATTATAGATTTGGATTCCTCGTAATCGATTTCGAGCCGGGCCCAGAATTCCCCCCGACTCTGGGGGAATTATGGGCATGGCCCATAATTCCCCCCGAGTGAGGGGGAATGGTGGGCTATGCCCATAATTCCCCCCGCGAGAGCCGGAGTGACATAATTCCCCCTCCGAGAAGGGAGACGCGTCGCGTGTGCCCATAATTCCCCCCCGAGTGTGATCCCGGGTGGCAGCAACCGTCTCTTATGATCGTTCCGCCATCCCGCAGTTCAGAGGATGCCGCCACTGTCACCGGCATCCTTGAACTCGTGCGCGTTCATAGCGCTTATTTTGCTTTTATTTACGATACTTTTGCATGTACATTGCTGTCCTCTGTTCTACCTGTTCTTTGATACGTAGCTCGATTGAATAAGGGCAGCTACTTTTGACAGATCATTAACGTATTTAGGCAAGATAAACAGGAAGCGCTCTTACACCGCAGTAGTAAGCGAGCGGAAGGCTATAGTTGAGGAAAACGGAACGTATAATTCTGT
>LS827217.1:128760-172537 GCA_900490955.1 Micoletzkya japonica
GGTTGCTGCCACCCGGGATCACACTCGGGGGGAATTATGGGCACACGCGACGCGTCTCCCTTCTCGGAGGGGGAATTATGTCACTCCGGCTCTCGCGGGGGGAATTATGGGCATAGCCCACCATTCCCCCTCACTCGGGGGGAATTATGGGCCATGCCCATAATTCCCCCAGAGTCGGGGGGAATTCTGGGCCCGGGCCATCGATTTCTATGCGGGGTATCAACAGATTTTGAAAAAAACCGCAATTTATATAGATTACGGTAAACAGTTTTGCGTGATACTCCAGACTACGGTACCGGTCGATTTCGCTTGCGCGTCTCAAACTTCTAGTACTCGACGCCAATGAGGTACTTGCAGTAATCTAAAAGGTAAAAAGAGAACACATCACAAATATAAGATAAAAAGCAACCAGAAATCAATCGGCGAAGCAACGCTCACCACACAAGCGAAATCGATCAGTACCGTAGTCTGGAGTATCACGCAAAACTGTTTACCGTAATCTATATAAATTGCGGTTTTTTTCAAAATCTGTTGAGACCTCGCATAGAAATCGATTACGGGGAATCTAAATCTATAATGATTGAGGCTTAAATATTCCTTTTTGAGCCAGGAAGCTATTATCTCACTTTTTCCCGGACTGGACGTTCCAGTCCCGAATTTGTCAACCAGTCTTCGCGGTGTACGATACCGCCATTTTCTCAAATTTGGTAAATGCATGCTTTCATATGCATATGGCAAAACATTTAAAATGCACAGGGAGCGGAGTTGGCGTGACTGGTTGTAATCGTACGTGTATGGTAATATGGTAACGGCAAATCCCTTGAAGGGGGTTTGTCGTTGACCATGAATCTATACCATACATGGGCTAGTGATGTTCTCAGATCTCTGCAGTCACCCTCACGTAATTAGAGGAAATTAAAAGCAGGAATTCTATCAAGCCTTTTACTTTATGATTCTCTGGTGCAGTCACCCGTCCTAACGTCCGATCGGACAATCGCGCCCATGTATGATCTCTACTTATTGTTGGTTTGGCTCGGGAGGTGCCGCAATAGAATTCGCCTTTTGCATTTTGCTTGCCTCTTCATGGTGCTGATTTGTTTTTTTACGTTTGTTATGCGTTGAATTCCATTACACTATGATTTCTCTCTTTAGGTGGAAATCATGATGGCCATCGAAGACGAATTCGCCTTCGAGATCCCGTTGGCTGATGCGGAAAAGCTGAAGACTCCCCGGGACATCTTCAAGTTTATTTGTGAGAGGGAAGACGTGTTCGAGTGAGCTCTCTACTCTTTCACCCTCTTTGGGTATCTAGTTCACGAAATAGACTTCGATTGTGTACTTTCGTGTGTCGTTGTACAGCTTAAGATTGACCGTAAAGATAAATGAGACCTTACAAGGTATGGGAGCGTGCAGGGAGGAAGAGTAACGATATCCTTTATCAGTCGCGGTCCTTCTCTGTCCTGTCCTTGCCATAGTGCCCTTTCACTCAGACACGATACTCTCTCTTATCTCTTACTCCCCCTCTTCACTCCTTATGTGTGGTATATTCGGAGTTGTCGAAGCGGAAGCCTCCCATGGAGGCAAGAGTCCTGCTCTCATTGCAGCTGATGGCTTACTTGCTCTACAGCACAGGTCGGTTACTTTATATTGGGTTTTGGTAATCGTTTCAAGGTTATGAGTTACAGAGGAACGGAGAGTGCGGGACTAGTAGGCAGTGATGGACGGACGAAGGATCACATGGAGATCGTGAAGGGTGTCGGGCTTGTGAGAGATGTCGTTAACGATGAGTCAATCTCGAAGATCAGGGGTATACCACGGCTCTGGGATGTTTTACGAACATTGTTGAGATTGTCGACTTGTACTCGGCCACACGCGCTATTCGACTGCTGGCAAGAAGGCAGCAATCAACTGTGTACAGCCCTTTGTCGTGTACACGGCTGTAGGCACTGTAGCTATTGCACATAATGGAGAGTTGGTTGATGCGAAGAAGAAGAGGAGAGAGGTACGATGAGATGAAAGAACTTTGTAAAGTGGTTCTATAGGTACTCGAAGCTGGAGTTGGCTTATCAACGGATACGGATTCCGAGTTGATAGCACAATTAGTAGCCAAGGCGATAGCGCTCAACATACATTGCCATGACAAGAACGATGATGGAGCCGATGTATCTATGGTATGTCTTGTTTAGGCTTTGGGAGATGTAAATAGAGGTTGTAGGAGTTGGCGGTGACGATGTCTGCTCTCAACATCTCTTATTCGCTTCTTGTTCTAACTACCGATAGGCTATATGCCATTCGAGATCCATTTGGAAACCGACCCTTATGCATAGGGACTGTGTGGAGTGCGCACGAGGGAGGTACGAGCTTCACCGTGAAGTAATGATGTAGTAATTGCTTCAGATGAAACTCGTCGTCCACTTATGTATGTCGCTGCTTCCGAGTCGTGCGCCCTCCCTCCTGGTTCCACACTAACTGCAGACGTAAAGCCAGGAGAGATTGTTTGCTTGTCCAGGAACGGGATTAAAAGTATATGTCAGGTTGGTTTTTTAAAAATTCACTTCTCAATGCATTAGTTTTGTTAGATGAAACCCGCTACAAGACAAGCTTTCTGCATCTTCGAATATGTATACTTCGCCCGTGCTGACTCTGTTCTTGAGGGGCAGCAAGTGTCCATGGTGAGTCTTCTATGGAAGGTTTAGGGCCATGGTAGAGAAAGTGTCCTTAAATTTAGAATGACAGATTCAAGATTGAAGGTGCGAGAAGAATGTGGAAGACAGCTGGCTAGGGAGGGCTCTGTCGAGGCAGATGTAGTCTGCACTGTACCGGATTCTGCTATGGCTGCGTCCATTGGATTTGCTTCTGAGGTACCAGTACTACCGTACTTATTCAATGTGATTTGAATGCAGTCAGGAATCCCTTTTGCTCAAGCCCTCAGTCGTAACAGCTATGTGGGAAGATCATTCATTCAACCAAGTAATCAGGTATATATCATGTATATAATTTGATTCCCATTCTCCATCTCAGGCTCGCCAGAATGCTGTTCGACGGAAGTTCGCTGTTCTGACATCGGCTGTAAAGGACAAAAAAATAGTGTTGATTGATGATTCGATTGTAAGAGGCAATACGATGGGAATTCTTGTAGACATTCTGAGAGAAGCAGGAGCAAAAGAGGTACTGTTCGTTTTTAAAAAAATCTAAAAATAATTGTCGTGGGTTCTCCACGACTTATTATTTCACGGGGTACTGTAGGTTCATCTCCGCATTGCTTCCCCTCCTGTGCGCCATCCATGCTACATGGGAATAAATATTCCGTCGAGAGAAGAACTCATTGCACATGGAAGAGATGTTGAAGAAATAACGCAATTGGTGAGTAAGGGCTCTTATTTAGTGTTAGCGTGAATCGCTCAATTACAGATCGGAGCTGACTCTGTAGTGTACTTGTCAGTGGACGGACTAAGAAAGGCAGTTGAGAGAGGAGCGAAGGGGTCTAATGGAGTGAAGGCGGCACACTGCACTGCGTGTCTCACTGGAGAATATCCTGTTGATATCGAGGATTTTGTTGTACAGTAAGAGCATAAACATGCACACCGTAAGATGTCTAACCTGTGAAAGAGCTAAAATTAGGAATGACTTTATATAAGCACCGATTGGAGGAAAGACCTATCATGAATGTCGACTATGACAACGGTTGATTTAATGAGCATTGGTCGTAAGTAGGTTCCTCTCTCGTTCCCTGTACATATCCAACATCGTGGCATACATTCCAACATTCTTCTTGACGGGTTGAGCGACTAGCGTGAATTCGGACACGAAGTAGTCTTGGTAGGGCGCCGATGGAGCATCGTACACTGTAAGCTTCAGTAGGCAGACTACCGGTGTAGTACTCACAGTATTTGGCTCTCTTTGCTCCTCCTTGGGCAGCAGAATCAGCCACGGGCACTGTGTAGACGGGACAATCGAAGACGTCGGAGAGCATCTGTCTGAAGCTATCAGTTTATGGCAGGTTTTTGAATCAGCAGTATCCTCTCTACCTCACCTTATTGAGACATTGGCACTGGCACCTCCGGTAAGTACAAGTCTGTTGACTGAAGAAGGGCAGTTGCTACGTAGATGCAGACATTGGCTCTCGAGAAGGGCTCGAAGTTCTATCTTGTCTTCGAAGCTCTGAATCTCTTCTGATCGAAGAAGGCTACATCAGAATTGGGAAGAAAGTTGTAAATAACCTCGACTCGTTTTCCCGTAGAATCCCATCGATAGTCGCCAGCCCTCACTCTCGGTTCGATCTCGTCCAAATCGAAGTAGATGCCTGTTAGCTACACCTCACTTCATAGATATAAAACTAAGCACTAAGTCACAATGGAGTGCAGTCTGTCCGTATCCTTGGATACTCCTCACCAATATTGCCCTCATTGCCTGCCGTAGTTCCCTCCAGAGCAGTCGCCACTTCGTCCCAACTCATGCCCAGTCTCTTTCGTATTCTTTCGCGTGTCAATGACCCGTTCTTATAACTGAACATTCGTCATTTCGTCCGTGTAATAGTCGTCGAGTCTCACCAAATGAGAGTGATGAATTGACCGTCGACGGTCGGATGAAGGAAGAGATGGCCGAGTTGTAGGGGAGTGAACTGACGAGAGACGAAGATGGCGGTGTCTGAGGTGCCGAGGGACACGATGACATCACCCTCCACTACGTTCAGATCAGACATCGACGCTGAATTGTGCGTTCATTCGGCTGATTGTCAGCATCAATCAGGGAATACAGCATGACTATATACTCACAAGGATTGTCTCCCGTGAAGGCAGTGACCTTGCATTCGGGATTCATTCCGTGTGCCTCGATGAGGTAGTTGGAGATGTTGCCCTGAGGGGATAATGAACAGTGTTATCATTACAACGCCACCAGTATTGTCTGTGTAGACACGGGAGTGCCGAGCTTGTGACGCAGTTTCTCCACTTGATCGCTATCATCTCCCACGACAACACGCAGACAACGATCACTCCAGTCTCGCTTCTCAATAGCAACACAAAATTGAGAGATAATAAGTGGTAGGATCACCTCGATATCCAAGAGATTAGTGCCACACGCGTCGGTCAAGTCGATAGGGGCTACGTAACCGAGGAAAAGTGAAGGGACGAAAGACGAAATGAGCGAGATTCTCTGATGGGTATATAGGGGATGGAAGAGCGGAAGAACCTACGTTTGTTTTGTCGTACACATCACGTTCCTTATCGAATATCTTCGCTATCTGAGGTCCACTGAACCGATGGTACGCCTTGGATCCAGAGATCGCGTTGAGGTTCTAAATACCTTGTATTGTTATGGTAATTGGAAGCGATTTGAGTGACTTACGGGAATAAGAGCGTCGAACTTATCAACGTAGTCTCCGGTAGACGAGTCCATCCAAATAGGGCACAACTCGCGAGCAAATGTGCCCTGAGGGTTCTTGAATACCGTACTAGCAGATAAATATACCTGTAATCCCTTCTCAAACGACTCGTCCTTCTTCATATCCTTCAGTCTCTTCTCTGCCTCTTCTGTCCAATAGACTGTACCATGTTGCTGCAGAGACTTCCCTTACTCGATTCATTACGTATCAGCAATCTCTATGTCCTCAATCCCATTACTATATATCCCGTGAAATGCTCGATCTCCCTCGTCTATTCCTTCTATCTACATCTCGCCAGGTGTTCTCTATATAATCTTCTACATCGACAACATCTGGCTCTTGCCTTTTTTCGACTTTTCTTGCTATTTGTGTACACTTGCTCACTGAGAGTATCCTACTTAAATCAAAGAAAGGTTTCCAGTTGTGTACTATGGTGAGTCCACCTGAGCGGTTCCCGATATAGCTACGATGTCGTGTAGAGTGATGGAGGAGGCGAGTCGGGAGAGGAGGAGATCGAGGGCAGAGAGCCATAGGGATACGGGGGAAGTGGCCGATTGACCCTCACAGAGAACTCCGTCTTCCGTACTTAAATAAGAAATCATCTAATCAGTTCCCTTCAAGCAGAGTTATCTCACTATTCAATCTGCGCGAACTTGGATGAGTCGAAACGGTTCACTAATGGTATGCTTCGGTCGCCTGACCCTATTCCCCCTTCCTCCTCCAAACGAACCCAAACTGCGGTAGGTCACGCGAGAAGTTGACTGCTTCTCTGTGAGCGACGGAGCAATTGCCATCGATGACTACCGCTTTCAACTGAACTCTTGGTGTTAGTCATTGAACACTGAAGTGGTGGAAAGGGAAGAGGATTGTTTATCACTGACCCTTGCCACTCACACTAATACTCAACCACATGTTCGCACTCCGAGGACAATTGTGGGGGTACTCTTTGTGATCCGAGCAACAACGATCACTACTTGGTAACTCGTGCCTACTCGATTCGTTCGATATGCGTTCTCTAGTGATTATAAGGACAGGAATACCTGCTGGGTACTGAGATCGAGTCCGAGAAAGAGAGGAGCAGCAGAAGGCATTGTAGAGATGACTGTGAGGGAGAGGTCAGAGGAGAGCGAAGAGAGAGGGAGGAGGGGGAGAGAGACAGTGAACCGTCGTGCCTTGTATTGCGTGCCTTCCCTCCCTTCGTCACTTTACACCAATCTCCCTTCACACTGCGTCTCACAGTGATCGGCTCTCTTCTTGTCACAATCAAGGCTATGCAAATGTGAGGGAGAGTGCCAACCCGTTACGATTATGTTTCAACCCGGAACAAGAAATGGAGAGGGAGAGGGACAGAGATGGAGTGAAAGTGTACAGAGGTGGGGGGGATTGCACTTCGTGTCCCTCGCACTCCCTACTGGGAGAGATTAATCGATGTGCTTATTGTGATTGCAAGGGCATGATGAAGCTCTCTCCGTCTTTGCCTCTCTTCCTCTTCTCTCGTAACTCCCCCTACCTCTCCCTCACCCCACCGGTCTTCCAACTTGTCCCTCCTCCCCTCCCTCCAATCGTCGCCAACTCTCATGCTTCTTCTCCTTCTTTTCTCTCGAGTAATCTTTGTCTGGCGCCATAGTCGATAAGACTGTAGTGAGAAGGAGTAAGGGAGAGGGGGTAAAGGGGGGGATGGACGGGGAAGCTGACCCTACTTTATTACTCATTGTCAGTACCTACGTCACATCGTCTTCTATCTCAAAGTTCACGTGAATCAGCCTGCTTTCTCATTAGAGCGGAGATTGTCTGCTGAAGATGCGTGCCTCTCCGTCCCTATTCACGGGGTACACCATACATCTACGCCATCAGCGGATTCCGCATACCGGGGAACGAGAAATGGACCAATTTTTGGCTCGTTTCTCGTGCCTTTACGAGTGTGCCATTCTCTAGGCAATGGCATTCGCATAACCGTAAGGGTGAGATGGTCGGTATGCCGTCCCCCACCGTCCCTCTCCCTCACTCTCCTCCCCCCAAAGAGAGCCCCACCCCTCCGATTGCCTCCCACCTTCCCTCCATCTGCGTACAGTCTTGTTTGCCATAACTGACGCCGGTGCTTCATTCTCTCTTCGTCAGCTATATAAAGGGGGAATCCATCCCCTCCCTATTGAATGCCCATCGTCAAACGTAGCCCATTGTGATCTGGTGTCTCAGCAGACCAAGTGTTGTCTTATCTCGTACTAGTCACGCATTCTCTCGCATTCCACTTACATCACCGTTCCCCTCTCGAATCCCTCACAATTCGTCAATTGTGTTCTCTAGTCTCACCTTTCCCTCAATTCCCTTTGATCTCTTCATTCCCTTATACTCTCTGTTCTCATTTCGTCACTACCATTCCCTTCCAAACCGTCCTTTTCCGTCTCTTTCATAACTCCGGTCGTTCCCAGAGACACCCAGGATGCTACCTGGGCGTCTCCCAAAAGTGTGTGGAAGTGTGCGAGAAAAGATACCCTGGATGTCTCTAGGATGTATCCCGTTTTTCGGAGACATCCAGGAGAAAAGGGTTATACCCAGGAGATATCCTGGGTGTCTATTTCCACACACTTCCACACACTTTTGGGAGATGCCCAGGTAGCATCCTGGGTGTCTCTGGGAACGACCGGAGAATGTAATCGACTAGTCGCTCCGTCTCCTCTAAGCCTTCCCTTATTAGAATCAGCTGTCAGTATGTCTGTGTGTATCTGCGTGTGTCTGTGTGCCTGTCTTTTCTCTCTTTCACTTTCTTCATCACATATCGACACGCTTCTGAGAGAGGGAGTCTTCATTTGAGTGAAAGTGCTTAAGAGGGAAAGAGAAGAAGCTGAAGAGGGAGGGTAGAGAGTAGAGGCAGAGGAGGACGGAGGGAGACCAAACCACAATAAGAGGGGGGGGGGGGCGCATCCCGGAACTGCGATGTATCATCGTACCCTAAGGACCTCTTGGGATGTCAGCCACCCTCCATCACTTCCTGTATCACTCTGTGTATGTCAGTGCATCCCTCCTGTCTGTATGTCTGTCCCTCCCTCGTGTGTGTGTGTCTGTGTGTCTTCTCTTCCCTCCAGCCTTCTCACGATTCTCAAGTGTAAGGGGGAATTCCCACCCCACGTGTCGCAGTCGTCCCTTATCCATCGATCCTCTCACTACACTCTACTTCTGTCTCTGTCGTCATTCCTATCTTATCCTTTTATATTACTCGTACGAATCCTTTATTCTGCTCCTGAGAACGCGATTTCCTTTAATCTAATCAAATTTCGAATGTATACTGTCCGGTAAGACTACGGTATCACTGTGTGTTTGCTCGTTAATCGCTCAGTTTGATGTGTTCGTAGGACGGCCGTACAGACCATGTACGTGCGTAGTACCCAGTCGTGAGTAGTAAAGGGTGTCAGGTTGTGTCAGTATCATGACTCGTTGTCTCCCCTCTCCGCTTTCCCGCGATCCCTCATCCATCGTTAAACGCATGGCCCTGCCACTAAACGTAAATGTTCTTCTTCTTCATCTCCTCTACATCGTTCCTCTTCCTCTTCCGCCTTTCCCCTCATTTGAATGAGTCCACTTTGTTCCCATCTCTCTCCCTTCTTTTCTTCCCTTTCCTCCCCCTAATTCCCATTCATTTAGTCCACATCTATAGCTAGTTCTCTGACTAGAATGAAGACACAACGAGAACAATGCTAGTTAACACCTTCTCTGAATAGCAGTTGTAGTAATGCGAAGACACAAACATTGGCTTCGTTTACCCGATTGACTTAGGTACGTTTCACATTTATAAGACTTCGAAGAATAGGGAGGACTTAATGGAGACGAGAAACACGAGGAAGCGAGGGAGGAGAGTTAGACGAATTGGAGGGAGGAGAGGAGAGGGAGGGGAGGGGAATAGAAAGCGTATTGGCCATGTGTCGATGCTTCGTTCATATACTTTCGTCTCGCTCGACTATTTCCCCATCTCCTGGATTCCCCTCAATCCCTCTTCCCCGTCATCTCCCCCTATTACTCTCCTCATCAACCCCTCCATATCACATTGTCACCAACTCTCCTCTCCTCTCATTTCTCCATCATCAGACTCTCTCATTGCTTGTTGTATGCAATCGACCACAGTCGCGCGTGCCCCACTCCCTCTTCGGTTTCTCTCTGTCCCTCGTAACTCTCTCTCCATCCCTCCTACTCCCTCCCCCTCCTCGTTCCCTCCCTTCTTACGTTCTCGTCTCGAATAGGCTTCATAGAAAGAGGTGTGTATAGTGGATATGTGTATTCCCTTCATTCGTCTGCGTATATTCCCTTCATTCGTATCTCGTCCATTCTAGTATTCTTCGTCACTCTCCTCTTACTCATTCCCTCCTCGCCCTTTATCAACTTTTTCTTCCTTCGTCCAATACGTTATTGCGTTCATTCCGCTCTGTCGAATAGTTCGCGCATAGTCCAATTTCAACCTGATGGATGCTGTATCCTACTTCAGCCGGATCCGCGTTTTAGCTATCTGTTTTTAACTAATTAATAGCAATTCCGGTATTCATCGGACCATTATATTATTTTTTGAATTTCATTTTCTGTTTTTGAACAATTTTTTGTATAAGTCGGTAGCTGGTCTATATCCTGTTCTTTTTTCGTCGTTTCGTGTATTATTGAGTGTGCGTAATCAAGTATTCCCGTGACTCTCCCCTCTCTCCCCTTTGACTCGTACTCACGAACCCTTGTGTTGCCTCCTTGTTGTCGTCAAGAGTCCCTCTCCCCCATTCTCCCCTTCCATTTCAGGTGTGCTTCTATCTCGATCCTCCTCTTCCCTCAACAGTCTAATTCCTCCCCTCTAACTCCTTGTGTCCCTCCGGACTCCCTATGTCCATCCTTCCAATTCGTCGTAATTCATCTCCTCATGTGGTCTCTTCGTCCATTTCTCGCCTCCCGACTCCTCCGAGGTTAGTTATTAATGTCTTCGAGGGGATTAAGCGCCTTCATCCTTGCGAGTCTTAAGGTTAAATAGGGATTTGCCTGTGGAAGGGAAGTGGCGGTCTGTTGGAATGTTGACATATCATGCATAATCTGATCACGTGACAGCCCTATTGCTTTCGTGACACTCCTTTCTTTCCTCACCCTTCACAGCCCTTCATAATCGTTTACTGTCGCTTTCGCTCTCTTTCATGCCTTTCACCTTGTCAAATGATTGACGATCCATTCACAAGAATACTGGGATGGTTCGAGCGCTAATCGCATTATTGTTGCTTTGAATGCGGGGAAAACTCGGGTGAATATTGAGATGATTGGATTAATGAAAGTAGTATGAAATGTGTTATAGACGGGAATAATGTTCAGGAAGATCTCGCAGCCAGTCCGATTGACACTGAATAATAACGAAAGCAGTGATTCGGAAAATGAAGGAGGACGAAGGAAGTGGAATTCGTATAGGGAGGTGAGGAAGTCTGCTCACTTTTCACTTAGTAACGGACATTCAGAAATTTATACCAGAAACCTTATGCTATTAATTGACAGTATTTGTTCTAAAGTAAAACATTAAAAGTTTATTTTTTCTACCGTTTGAAATAGACTGCAGCTTATTCTTTGTCGAATCGCAGAAAGTTGTGCGCTGCTCAACGCTCTGTACGTGTTCAGAATGCAAGTTACAGTTATGAAGTGATCTGAAAGTAGTTGCGAAGGTCACTTTCTGATCCCCCTCAGTAGATAGAGGGCGTATCTCTGACTCAGTCCCTTTCTCTCTCGCAAAAGAAATGTTTTGTTTGCTCACGTACTTGGTGCGTACGTGCGTTTAGGCCCCCGCATAGCGTGATATCAGGTGTGGATCTCGAGTGGGTAGTACCCGACTGCCCCCCTCATCTCATCCATCCTCCCTTCAGCTCATTTCTCCCCCGATGGCCTCGTCTGCCTCCTCTTCGTCGTCTTCGTGCCTCGAAGACAACGACGTCTGCACTCCCAACCAACACCTCATCTACGACCGACTCTTCTCCCTCGGGAACGACCTTCTCAATCTGGCCAACAATATCAAGATGGAAGCCAAGAACCTCTGTCATGCTGAAACGTATGTCAACCGGGTTTCCAATCAGAAGTTCATTTACAAGTATACTTATTAGTAGATGTCTAAAATGGATTATATTCAGGTGTTCCTTCTTCCTTCTGGACCCGAATACGCGCGAATTAGTGGCCGATATCCCTATGGAGAATGGGACTCTTGAGCGGGTAAGTCACTTTGAGACAAGCACTTCCACTACCATCCCCTTCCCTGATAATCACAACCTTTGTACACCCCTACTTACCTTTCTGCCCCCTCTTTTACCTCTCCTTCCCCTCTCCCTCTCTCTGTACTCTCGTAGCTTCTACCCTATGTATCGTATTGTATGTTTAGCTGTGAGAGTGTAATTAGTAAGAGAGAGACTAAAGAGTGGGGGTAAGGGTATGGAGAATGAGAATGTAGTTGATGAGATGAGATGAGTTGAGGTTCGTTTGGATCGAGACAAAGGAGTTGTGGGAAGGGTATTGAGTACGAAGAAGATACTGAGGATACGTAATGTGGACAGGTGGGTTGTACCCTCACCCACCCATGCTTCTACTAGTGGACGAGACTTCTAAGTTGTTTTCCCTGGATTACTGTAGCTACCGTAACCCCCTTCATTTGCAGATGCTCCTTTTTCTACCGTAATATCGACGACCGGACCGGGTTTCGTACTCGGAATATTCTGTGTTTTCCGATTCTCGGACAGAAAGGTGAGAGGGAATAATGAGAAGGGAAAAAGAAGGGAGAGGAGAAGAATGGATGAATTAATGTGAGTAGGTGGGGAGTTAAGGGAGGAAAGGGATTAGGGGAATGGACACGGGGGTGCTTTGTTAGCTTTTATGAGGAATTGAGAGGGGGAGAGGGTAGAGAGAGATAGGGAGAGCAAGAGGAGTAGGAAGAGTCGTGTTATTTGCTCACTTACGATTGATTCATTGTGAATGTAGAGACACAAGGAGTCAATGGTTCCATCTCTCTTTCACTTATACTTTTCATCTACCTCCTACCACCCTCCCTTTTACCTCTCTTACTTTTCTCTCGCCTCTCGTCCTCTCTCTGTCTTGCTTCTTTCTCTCTCTCCCCCCCTCACCCTTTCATTTCCCTCCTTATCTTCCTTCGAACTCTTCCCTCCATCTTCTTCTTCTTCTCATTTGTCATTTCTCTTCATTCTCATCTCCCATGTCTTCTCCCCACTAGTTTCATTCATTCACTCATTCATTCCCTCTTATCCTCTGCTTCTCTTCCCCCTGCTAATATCCTCCCTCTTACTCTCTTTCCTAGCCTATTACATACGTATTGAATTTTGATCTTCTTGACACTTTAACACGAATGTGAACTTAGGAGAAGAGAGAGAGAGAGTAAGGATAGAGTGTTGGAGAGGGAGTGGAAGGGAGGGAGTTACGAGGGTGGGGAGACAGAGAGATGCCCTAGGGAGAGGGGAGGGGGAGGGAAAGGGAAAAAAGAGTGAAAGAGAAGAGAAGAGTACTCGCAGTGTCTTGTCCCTTCTCATATTGCCATCAGGTGTTGAAAGAGTGGACAGAGAGAGGGGAAGGGCACTTTAGAGAGAGAGAGAGAGAGAGAGAGAGAGAGAGAGAGAGAGAGAGAGAGAGAGAGAGGTACGAGGGAGAGAGATAGGGGGATGGAGATGGGCAAGGCACGAGTGTAGTCTCTATCTCCTTTCTCTTTTCTCCCTTCCTCTTCTTTTTCCTCTCTCATTCCCTATCTCTTCTCTTCGTATGTGAAAAAGAGATGAACGAAGATGAATTGAGAAGGGATGGAGAGTAAGAGGTTAACGGGGAGGAGAGGGGGTTCAGAGAGAGAGGGAGAAGGGGATGTGAGAGGGCGATGACGTCACATCACTAGATTCATCTCTCTCTCTCTCTTCACACGAGTGCCATTTCCGTTATATGCATTGTATCCCTTCCCTTCTTCCCTTTTATTGTCATTACGTAGTAATTGGCCCAACTTCCTTCTCTATTGTCTATTTGTTCATTTTCTCCCTAATGCGATCATAAGAAGCTAAGATGGCGTATGGAAATGAAGCTTCATTTCAGTGTGATTTGGTTGGACCGAGCGGTTGGAAAGGTGGACCCTCGTAGTGAGCAGCTTGTTCGCCTTGCTCTGCCTCCCCTCAGTCGCTAACGTCTTGTTCCTTAGTTAAGCTCTGATTGCTGTAAGATTAGGGTGGAATTCGAACCCGCGAGTCTCTCGTTCATCCCGAATACGCGTTGAAAACCAAGCACCATTTGCGTATCTATCGTCTGATCTCTTTATTCCTTCATGTTTTACCGTAATCTTTCGCTTAGCTGATAAGATTGAAATGCCCTTGGTTCTCATCAGCCCTAGTCCCGTAGCCATCCCAGCACTCTGGGTATCTATGTCTCTTCCCCTTGTTTCCCTCCCTTATTCCCCTCCTCCCAATGTGTCGAGTCCTCCTCTTCCCTAGTCTCCTTTTGTCTCTTCTTCTCTCTTCTCCATTTCCTTATTTATTCTTCCGGGAATGCCCTCCCTCCCCCTCTTTTTTCATCACGCGTAACCTCCTCCTCGTTTCTCTCCTCCCTCTCTGTACCCTCTTACTTCTCTCTCTTTCCCTTCTCCCTCTCTGCCTCCCTCTGTCATATAGCGGTCTTCCCTTCTCGTCTTCAGTGACTCATCGATTTTTCGTCCGTCTATTCCCATTCCTCCATTCTCCTCTTGGAGTCTTATGCTCTCTCTCACAGCTCTCCCCTCCGTCCTTCTTTACCTCTTTACTCCCCTCTTACCTCTCACTCTCTCTTTCCCCTCCCTCCCTAGTTTCAAGTCCCGTTTCATGTCTTCTCCCTCTCTTTCCCCCTCCCTTCATCCCTTCCAATTGGCATTCTGCCAATTCTCTCCCCATTCCTCTCCTCTCTCTCTCTCTTTCCCTCTCTTCCTTTTTATCTCCATTCATTTCCCATCGTCACGTATCAATAGATATCGCTTGAGTAGTCCTTCTACATCTTTCATTTCCTCATTTTGTCCATTTCATTCCCTTCCCTTCTCTTCAGAAATAAGCTTCTCCTTTGTGAATATGCCTAGCTTCTCCCTCCTATTCCCTCGATATCCCCCTATATTGTCTCTCCGCTCCATTCCCTTCCCTCTAATTTCCCTCTTCTCCATATCTTCCCTACCGTATAGAAATAAAGCAAAGTAATCGTTCATTAGTGTCCTAATTGTTGTGGTTGACTGAGCCAGTCAAGCTATGCGGAAGGCACTTGTTCCCCCTTCTACTCTTTTCTCTCCCCCCCCCTCCATATTTGTATCTACTCGCGTTGAAAAAAGCAAGTAATAAGCGTCTAGTCAATATGTAATGAGCTCCACTCGATATCTTCCGTAGTTGCGAAGTGGCAGTGAAGCTATAAGTGTACAATGACAAGTCTCGATATAGACATGCCTTGTGTCATTGTCATTGTCATTGTCATCCCCTCGTATGTCATGCTGCCATTGCAGGAGAGGTGCTTGGTGTGATTGAACTGTGCAATCGAGTGGGCAAGTCGCACTTCACGAGACACGACCTCCTCGTCGCCTCCTCCTTTGCTGTCTACTGTGCATCGGCCATATCACACGTGAGTGACAGTGACAGTGACAATGACAATGACAATGACCTCCTCCCTTGCAGTGCATTCTCACAAGCCGCCTTCGAGAGACGCACCGGCGGTCTCATATGGCTGGCGAGTTGGGAGTACAGGGATCACAGTTACTCGTGAGTGGAGGGGGGAGGGGTACTGTAGGGGGGACGGTAGAGACCATCGGGGTATACTTTATCTATGGCCACTCTAAGCTTGCTTTGGTCATGATTACGGTGTTCCCGCTGGAAATTACAGTACTCTTAGCAAGTGTGTATGTGCAGGTTGATCCGAAGAAGGTAGCGCGTCTGTCTACATGGACGATCCCTCAAACCTCGCACTTCTCCCCTCACTTCTCTTCATTCCACTTCACTCCTCGTTCCATTGGAGATGACGACAACTACATCGAGGCCTCCATTGCCATCTTCAGCGTACGTTCTCTTACTGCCTACCGTATCCTCCTACCGTAATCCAAGCCTTTCGTTACAGGAGCTGGGCTTCCTTAACATGTACGGTATCGAGCGACGCTACCTCGCAGCCTTTATGATCCGAGTGGCACAAGGATATCGACCCGTACCGTATCATAATTGGTAAGTGTAGCTTACAGTAGAGTACAGTACCCCCGTCCCTTCGCTACCGTACCCTCTGCTCTTGTCAGGTCGCATGCCTTCGCCGTA
This sequence comes from Micoletzkya japonica, assembly GCA_900490955.1. NCBI lineage: Eukaryota > Metazoa > Nematoda > Chromadorea > Rhabditida > Diplogasteridae > Micoletzkya > Micoletzkya japonica. The sequence goes on from LS827217.1 coordinate 144,421, forward strand.
GCTCACTTCGCCTTCCTTCTCCTTCGTACTCCGGCAGTGAAATCCCAACTGAATGAACTGGAGAGGCTCGCCCTGCTCATCTCCTGTCTCTGCCATGATATTGACCACAGAGGAACTACTAATTCGTTCCAGAAACAAATGGTTGGTCTTAGCGGGGTATACTGTAGATTACGAGTGAGATGAGCGAGGAGGAAGGATGGATGACGTAAGAGTGTATTGCCTTGCTTGCAGGATACTCCGCTCGCCCAGCTGTACTCGTCAGAGGGATCAGTCCTCGAAAGACACCACTTCCAGCAAACTCTTAACATTCTGCAGCAACCCGAATGCGACATTCTGGCGAATCTGACGGAGAGACAGCACAGGGCTGTACTGGATCATGTCAAGTGAGTGGGGAGGGGTTGATAGGGGGGAAGAGGGAACGAGATATGAACTACGCTGTCTGTTACATCGCATGCGCATTTATAAGATTTTAGCGGACGTAAAGTAATGGATGAGCTGAGAGAGGAATGAATACATTGCCCAACACAGTATGATGTCCCTTGCAGAGACATCATACTGGCTACGGACATTGCCCAACACATTGCGAAGGTTGGCGAGATGCGGAAGATGGTAGTTGGTGAGTCGGCTTATACTTGTACAATCTCTCTCTCTTGCTTCACTTTGATGATACATCTTCAGTCCTCTCTGTAACTAGTCGTGCAGTGCCCTCCTCTCTCCTCTTCCCTCCCCTCATTCCCCATTTGCAGACGGAGTGGACCGTTGTTCTACCCGCCACCACTACCTCCTCACTTGTCTCCTCATGACTGCTTCTGATCTCAGTGATCAGACCAAGGACTTCCACAATTCCAAGGGAATCGCTGTGAGTGACCGTTACAGTACTTCCTGGCCCCTCAATACAGTGTCCCCTCCCCTACAGTAACCCTCATCTCCCGTTTTCAGCACAATATCTACCACGAGTTCTTCTACCAAGGAGATATGGAGAAGGAGATGGGCAATGCTCCATCTGAGATGATGGACAGGGAAAGAGCCTGCGTGCCCCGAGTTCAAATCGAATTCATCGATACCGTAGCCCTGCCTGTATTCGAGTACGTCTACCGTATACCTTATCTTAATATTTGGTAGTAATATTTCTCCTTACTTAGACTGCAATCCCCCTACTTATACCAACAGTTTCAGTACAGTATCCAGGTTTTCCTTGACTACAATACTGTATACCAATAGCATGCCTACCGTACCTCTTGCCTACCCCACCGTACCCTTTCTCCCCTTCAGTATGCTCTCCTCTGCTGTTCCTCAATCGATCGATTCCTTCCAATCCCTCGTCTACAATCGACGGGCTTGGTGTCAATTGGAGGAGATATTCAAGGAACGAGGAGTCACGGGGAACGGACTTGAGTCAGTGTCATCTTTGTGTCTTGATCTTTGATCTTTGAGTTTTGGCCCTTGCTCTTCGATCTCTCAGGTTGAGTAATTGTAGCTGTTGTAGGTACTTGAACGACGAGGAATTGGAGAAGGAAGTACTGGAGAGAGTGGAGTCGCGACCGAATCCAAGAGAAGAAACGGAGAAGGCTCTGCTCAGCCTGGTTAGTGGGGTACCATATGCCGTGGGTGTACGGTAGATCGGTCGATGGGTCACTCTCCTGTCCCCCCCTTTCCTCCCCTACAGTACTCTGTTCAGGAGTGGAAGCCCCTCTGCCTGTCCAAACTGGATCCCTTGTGACGGTCTCTCGCAGAGAATGCTTCGTTCTTCCGTATTCCCCCTCGTCTCTCTCGTTTTCTGACCTTCGTTCGACTGAGCATTGGCTCTTGACGCGATCCTCTCGGTATACGGTAGTCTGAGCATTCCCTGCGTGTATTGTACTAGTGACAAGTCGCCCCTTCGTCTCTCCAGTTGTGTTTTGTGTTGTGCTCTTCGGGTATCCTTGATCCTTGTCATGTTGTCTTGCTTAGTGGGAGAGATATCTCCTCTCCACTGCTTGCCCTATCTATTCTTTCCCTTCTAATCCCGATGTCTCTCCCTCCCTATTCCCCCACTGAGCTCATTCTCTAACTACATATCCCATTCGTGACCCTCGTCTCTCCAAATCAGATAGTCATTATTGATATACCCAGTAGTCATCCTAGGCACCCTCGGACAAAAGCTTTATTATCATATATATCTAATCTTTATTGACACACGTTTCAGAACGTTTATTGCTAGACACTCGGTATATTGTGAGATTGAAGAAGTTGGAAGAGAAAAGCATAAGCTTGCCTTCCCGCTACATATTATTGCACATTTCTTGCTATGAAGGATAAAATATTCTTCTTATTCGTTTGGTTTACGTATGGACATGGTTGAAGGATCAGTTCGTCTACATCAAATTCAGTACGAATTATCGAAGATCGAACCAAGATAAGAAATAGTTTACACCCTTTATTCTGGATACGCTTCTGAAGAAAGTTACCTGCACGCCCTGCCCACGTATGAACGTTGGATTAATAATTCGAGAATAATTTTAGCTGTTGGCAATAATATTTATAAAGGTACGCCTTATGTTTATAAATCTGAAATTTCGCGAAATGTATGTTTTATATTCGTTTAGTTGATCTTATTTTTTCCTATATTGATTGTACAAGAGATTGATGCATCATGGTGGTGTAGAAATTTATGTGAATATGAGATAAACTTCCAATAAAACGTTGCTTTACCGTAAACCGTTTACGGCTGTATACGTATACGTATACGGTATTTTCTATATAGGTGAAGAATCGCAAACTGATTCGTTGTTGCGTGTGCTACAATAGTTCAGTTCACGATAGTCTCCCGATAAATACTGTAGTTTTAGGGAAAATCGGCTATGCGTCAAAAGCACTTCATGGTGGAGATCTTTATTTTTAGCGATGTATGATGGTTATATTCCTAAATATCTTGTATATTCGCGTTCAGTTTATCCTAATACTGGTCCGTGATGTACGCCGAGCTTCAAAATCTGTAATTCATTCGTGTTAAACGCCGTAAATTGAAGCTCTCATCCGGGTTGAGGCGAAGCTATAAAAAGGATTGGTTTTCAGATTCGGGAATGTTGTTGAGTGCAGCGTCGAGAGTGGCCTCTCGACAGATCGTCTCTAGGTGCTTCTCTACAACTCTTCGACGCACCGAAGACATCAAGACCCCCATTCAGGTCAGCCTACCCCTCATGGGCTTCCTTATACTTATTTTTGCTGCACTTAATAATATCTCTGATGGTTAGTTAAGCTAATAAATTGCAGAAAATCGGTTGGGAGTACCTGGTGAAGCAGAAGTCCCTCGGTCGTCCCATCGCCCCTCATCTCTCCATCTATGCTCCCCAATGGACATGGTGAGAGTGACTCGTCATCCTAATCATGACTCTCTCCACTCTTCCTTTACCCACTCTTCACTGTCTTCACCTCCCTATAAGGTACGTCTCGGGTCTCCATCGTATCTCTGGATGTGTCATGGCTGGCGCTCTCCTCGTGGGAAGTGTTGGATTCGCGGTGCTTCCCCTTGACTTCACAACCTTCATCGAGTACATTCGCAGGTGAATTCCTGCTTGCCCTTTTTGTTTATGCCTTTCGATGACGTTGTCCTCACTCATCTATTCTTAGCAGCAGCTGTAACCATGCACATGGTTTGCACTCTGGGTACCTTATGGAAAATAGATTTAGAGGAATTCAAGCATAAAATCTCTAGTGCTCCAGATTAGCGTGGTTGTTACGACCCTATGCATTTCTAGCTGGAATCTCCCCTGTGCCGTGACCGCTCCCTTCAAATGGGTCATTGCCTTCCCGATCATCTTCCACACCATGAACGGCATTCGCTTCCTCGGATTCGACCTGGCTAAGGTAATTCATCTCACTTACTGAATGTACGACCGTTCATTTGAAGGAATCGCAGACATTGAAAATGCATTAGGCACGGCACACTCAGTTTGTGGTAGCTAACATTTTAATTGTCAAAACATTAAAGATTTTTGTGTTTTCTTCGGTTTGAGAGTTTTCCATCTCCAAATATCCGCCATCTCCAAATATTGCTAGTTTCTAAACAAAAATAAATAAATTGGAATACATAATGAGCTATTCACGATTAATGGTCATTTTTAGCGGTGTACGGTAGAGGTACCGTAGTTTCAGAGTGTGCCGTTTTTAGATGTAGGTGATGAACGTAGGTTGAATGGGTGACATCTTAGATGGAAATGCTCTATTTACATGGATAGTCTCTGTACATCCCTTCCTACTCACCCCTCCCTCTCCCTCATCCCCTTCAGGGCACGGACCTTCCCTCGGTGTACAAGAGTGCCTACTTCGTCATCGGTGCTTCGGTTCTCTTGGCTACTCTCGTAGTAGCACGTGCTTGTGCCAATCGAGACAAAGCCAAGAAGATCTAAGAGAGGAGACCCTCCCTTGTCTCCCTTCTTCGTCCCCTTTGACTGACCCGTGTAGCTATAGATCACTTGAGAGTATTGTAATTGTATGTCGTAGTCGCCTTCCCTTCATAATTCTCGCGATTCTTGTCCCTTCTCTCCGACTTCTCCTCTTCTCTCTTCTCCTCTCATTCATCTTCGTTCGTTCCTTTTTCGTATTTTTCGTCGTTCGCGTGATTCCGCGTTGGATTGTGAATGAGAAGTGAAGGAAATAAACACATTTAGGAGAGGATACGGACGGGAAGAGAAGAAAGGATAAGAAGAAGAAGAGGGCGGTTGGGACGACGAAGGATGATGGCACACGATTGGGAGGTGAGGGGGGGAGAGTATGGGGCACACACATGGTATCAATAGACATGGAAATTGTGCAGATTATTTGTAATAATAAGCTAAGGAATGATGTTTGATCTCAGGAACCGCGGTTATCGACGGAGGGATTCGTGACGGATTACATACAGTGGAGGATGAACAAGGAGGGACTCGAGTGGTATGCTTGTCAATAATTTATTACCCATGCTAGTTCTTACTAAAAGAGTGCTTATATCTACAATGGCCAAGTGGTGAGGAGAGAGATAGTTCTTAGTATGCTGCGATCAGCAGTACACGTCCTCGATGTTGATCGTTCTCTGATCACTACTCCCTTTGCTTACAGGTTCGATGGTCCGGATGTACCTGAGGGAGCTGAGGAGGAACACGAAGCTATGAGGTAGGTTGACGTATTACGGGTAAGCTTGGCCTTACTCATTTAAAGGCTTGAATTGCAATAAAACAAGCATAATAAGATAACAGTTTTGGCGAAGAAGACGTGGAGAACATCCTCAGAAAAGGGCTAATTGTAAGGTGTTTTGTAAAATGAATAGTAGTAGAGGAACATTGCAGGAAGATGTGTTGGATCTTCGAGGAACGAAATCGAAGTGACATGGAGTCACTCATCGATGAATTGAGAGAAGTTGACCAGATGACTTATCAACACTTTTGTGAGGTATGCTTTGTCTTTTGTTGTGATTCTCCTGTGGTTGTTGGGAATTGTCATTGTTTAGCAGTAGTACTAGATATTCTTTGAGCATTCCTTTGCAGGATAGGATAGGATAGTTTTATCAGTGTCATGGGTCATGCCAAGGGATGCCAAAGGATTCCTTTCAGATAGTCGATCAATTCTTCTACCGCGAGGATCAGACTTTGCAAGTGGCAAACGAGTTGACGTTTGGAAAGCTGGTAAGCGATGATCATGATTGAAGGTAATCAGGATGACGTCAATTTTTTAGTACCCAAATGGTCTCTGGAATTGTGACGTTAACCGGAATGCTTACCGTAAACGATAAACAATACTTATAATATTCAGATCGGTCTGATAACCTTCACGGGCCTCTTCGCATTGGAGAAGGAGCGAAAGCGGGAAAGGAGAGACATCCAATTGATTGCTTTGTACGCCGCCAAGTATATCGATCGGTCCATTCGTGATACGTGGGTGATTGCAGAGAGAAATTGGGTGAGTCACGCGATATTTGTAGTCTACCATGGAATACTTTATTTTGGGGTACCTCTGGCTATTTATTTTGAGCACATTATTGATGGCTGGACGTTCGTCTTGTGGGCTAGTGATTCGAAAATTAGACTTTGTGGGGGGCCATAGTGGATGGGAATTTATTACTAGTAATAAACTTGACTGAACGCGTTGACTCTGTAGGGGGTCTGCATATAATTGAACGTAATCTTGGTGGATGATATACTAATGAAGGATTCCCTGAAAGGGTGGAACCGTGCAAGCAATTGATATGGCGATATTCAGAAAGCCTTCATGGCCTTGTCCCACCAAGTGGAGTCCCGCCATGCTCAATCCCGTCCCTCAACACTCCACCCCTCCTCCCCCTCCTCCTCCTCCCTCCCCCCTTCCCTCCCCTCCCACTCCCGTCGATCTTCTCTTCTCTTCGTTGCGGGAGTGGTGGGTATGGTTGGAGTGGGTGCGATAGTTGCCACTCGCGCTCTTCTATCCAAGAGTTGAACACAGTCATAAACAGTCCCCCACCCTTATTCATAGACCTATATATCACCTCCTCTCACAGCCTTAGCTAAGCTCGTCCATTTCAAGTGTCGTTTTGTTCCCCTTCGAAAGCTGCCTTACCCGATACGTTTCTCACAGTTTAGCTCGTTTCTTGTCCAAGAAGTTGATCTTTGATCTCACGCTGCATCTCAATCATTCCTCTTCCTTTCTCTTGTTCTGTTGTATTCGTTGTCTCTGCATACATTCTTCTTCCTTTGTACTTATCTCCTATATATTCCCATCCTCACATTACGGTAATTGCAGCCCTTTATTGTTAGGCTCTTCCCCATTATTTGTTGTTGCTAATGCATTGAATGAAGAGTTGACCAAACTGTGGTATCTGAGATGATGATCGGTTGCAGTTCCGATGGGATACTTGTTGATTGAGTGTTTGAATGCCCTCTACGTTTGAATGCAGGGTCATGATCATCCTCGAACAGAACAATCGCATTCTCTACGATCTACTCGAGTTGAAGTTTACCAATGCCAAGGAGGGGTGAGGAGGCAGTGCTTCTTCCTTTTTTAGATAGTTTTGTAATAATATCCTCATTTAGATGGTACAATAGTCGAAGGTAAATATCGTATTGAAAAGGAAAGGTATTTCTTCAGAAACAAGCTAGATGCAGTGGACGTTCGATTCGCGGACTTCGACGGAGTACTGTACCACGTGTCCAATCCGAATGGAGATCGATCCAAGCTTATGGTTTGTCGCTACCTCTTATTCTAAGAATAAATGCTGGTTGCTAATTGGTCGCATTTCAGATTAGCATCTCGCTCAAATTCTACCGTGAACTGCAAGAACATGGAACCGATGAGGTGGGTTACATTTATTGTAGAATTGTCGAGTGTTCAATTACGCTAATAGCAATATGGATAGTGGAAACATTGTAGTAGAAGTAAGAAAGAGTGTCCAGAGTTGACCAATAGTATCCCCCCTCCTACCGTACCCCTTCAGCTCCTCCGTCGTGAGTACGGTAATGCCGTGACGTCAGCCGAGAATGGATATTCCGTCTCGCTAGTGTACGATCTGACTGCTCTTCCCGATGATATGAAGGAGCTGATCCTCAAGATCTCCTCCCTCAAGAGAAACTGCTTCGCTTCCGTCTTCGAGAAGTACTTCGAATTCCAAGAAGCGGGCCAGGAGGGAATGAAGAGGGCGGTCATTCACTACAGGGAAGACGAGACTATGTGAGTAGGGCAGGGGGGAGGGGCGTATTTGGGTATGAAGGAATTAGAGATATCATGTATTTATATGGATATAGCACAAGACGTGAACAAAGTATGAAACGAAGAGTGCAGGTATGTCGAGGCTAAAGCTGACCGAGTCACTGTCATCTTCTCTACGATATTCAAAGATCCCGATGATGTGGTCATCGGAAAGGTCTTCCTGCAGGTAAAGACAGCAGTCGCCATCTTCTCTCATCAACTACCGTAATCTCAGGAGTTCCGTGAGGGACGCAAGGCCTCGCAGACCGCGCCCCAAGTACTGTACTCTCTCGGAGAACCACCGATGGAGTTGAAGGATCAGAAGGACGCGAAAGTGGGAGACAACGTGGGATACATTACCTTCGGTGAGGGGATACGGTAGTACGGAAGATCACGATCGTGATTCTTACAGTACTCTTCCCTCGACACACGAATAAGAAGACGAGAGCGAATACGATCGACTTGATACACACCTTCAGGGACTATCTACACTATCACATCAAGTGTTCGAAGGTACGGTAGCTTATTGTTAGAATTAGGATGTGTTGATATAGGGACGGTCCCGATGGTTGGCCGGTGGGACCCATTTTCCTAGAAACAACTCTGTAGGCACCATATCATATCAGAATTCGCATTGGTAGACAAATCAAAAGTTCGATTTGTGTATTGGTAGACCCTACGCTGAAATAATTGCAGTAACTCTGTCCACTGTGAATGGGTTACGGTAGGATGACCACATATTAAGGCGTACATGCACTCTCGCATGAGAACGAAGACTTCGGACTTTCTGAAGGTTCTCAATCGAGCGAGGCCTGAAGTGAAGGTGGAGAAGAAGACTATCACGTGGGCATTTTGATCCATTTACGAAATGATAGTTAACGTTATCCGATATTTAGTAAAATGGTATAGCAATGGATCGATGTGTAATGATGCTTTTTGCAGTGGTCGATCGTTCACAGCCCACTGACGCGACTTGTGCTTCTTTTGCTCTTCCCTCTATCCCCCGAATGTGTACTATTCCACTATCCATCCCATCATCGCCACTTATCAAAGCTTTTAAATACACGAGAATGAGCAAGAGAGTAGATCTGGTCTAATTCGCAAGCTGCCTTAACCTTATTCCCCATGCTCTATGCTTCCCTACATTATAGTCACCCGCTTCTTGCGATAATATTGTACAATGAATAAATTATTTGCTAATTTACAATTTTCATGTACCTTTGTGTATTATAAGGTTCGCAACCTTGTGAATACTTCTACTCTTTTCAACAGGTTAGGGTATCTTACCGAGTATCTTGGTTCAGGAAATGGACAGTTTGGACGAGTTCCGTTCAAAACACAACGAGAATCGAGAGAACAAGCGATGGACCGCCATCGAATTCACGGAATTATTGAAGGAAGTTGAGAAGGGAGGAGAAGACGATGCAGTGGGGGTACTCGTACGGTTTAATGCTATCGATCTGGAGGAGGTGGATGCGAGCGAGTGAGTGAGGTTACTGTAGGAGACGGCTACTATAGATATGGTTGATTATAATATAGTACGGTAATACTTATCGACAGGTGTCGAAGCAAAACAGGAGCACACAAAAAAGAGATGAATTCCTTACGGTAGGGATTACCATAGAGAAGGGTTACGGTAACTAACTAAGATGGGTACTGTAACGTATAGCGGAATTGTGGTGAATACCTGAAGATAGACAAGGCAAGCGAAGAGAAGTGTCACTCGTTCCAGCGCGACGAACGATGCTGCGATGGAGCTGATTCGAGTATCGCTGGTCAAGGTCTCCGTTGTGGTAATCATCTTTCATCTTTGATATAGTCACGAAAAACGGAACTTATAAATCTATTTTAGAAGTTACGCTATTTAATACAGCTTCGCAGTTTAAAGCTGTGCCATTCTGTCTAAGTTTGAACTACCAGGATAAGTGATAGCTTGTTGAGATCACTGAATCTGGGACTTACACGTGATGGATCTTATTATGCGCTACTTTTATCTACAAGCGGAACGATTATATCTTCAAATTTTCTCTTATAGCTGATCTTTGATCTTCTTCAGCTCCTCCGAACCTTCCTTCCCTTGCAGACCCTTCTCCTCAAACTGCAACCCTTCCTCCTCAATCTCCTCTCGTCCCCTCTTCTCGCCAAATTCAAGCTCAAACTCATCCATCGCCTCAACCAGGAAAAGCAGCTTGTTCAGGTATTCATATCTATTTAATCATTTGTCTTCTCATCTGATCTTTGAGATGCCTCTTTAGAAAGCATTGAAAGAGGAATCGGTGGCCACAGCGGTCGCTCTAGCAAGGGTACTTCCTGAGGAAGAATTGGTGGGAGAGGTAAGAGGGGATTATGAGGGAAGAGAGGGGGGGGGGCTATGCCATAATGATAAATACTGTCACTTGGTCGAAGGCTGAGACTGGTGAGTAGTCGTGGTCGTTCACTTGCAGTACCGTACCCCTCAGGTCTCCTCCCTCATCGCTCCCGTCTTCACGCAACCGGAAGTTCTTCGTGAACTGCTCCATCAACTGGAGACCCAGCCCTCCCGATTGCATCTCTACCAGGTATTGCACACTTGCAGCATGCGTGTCTAGTACTACCTTTAACGATAGAGTATTAGTTCCTTGTCTGTACCTAACGTAATATACTCCTATTTGGCAGGCAATGGGCGAGGCTATGTCTCTTGGAATAGTGGGAGAGGAGATGAAACCCTTCCTCATGAGGATGAAGGATGACTTGGCATCGAACGACTTCCTGCTTCAAGTATGTTTCACCCCTCATTTCCTCCTCTCTCCATAATTTTGACCTCACCCAATTGTATTCCTTTCAGTTGGCGTCGTTCGATCTCCTATCAGATATGATCATCAAATGTAATCCTCCCACTTCCCTTGTGAGTCTTTCCCCTTCTTCCCTAGCCTATCCATAATCGCCGCCCTCTCCACCTCCTCCAATCGTCATAGATGGTTCAGATGCTAATCGATCTCTTCGGGACCGAAGTGTACAAACTCTTCGAGAGCAATCGAAACGCGCCCGATGGAGGGTTCCTCTATGCTGGTTAGTTCTTACCCATACAGTGGAATGAGCCAGCTAATAGTACGTAATCTAATAAACGGACCCGCGAACGGATTGGGTTAGCCGTGTATTTAGGTGCCCAGAAGTGTCTCTGCGAGTTGGTCTCCCATTCCCCGTCTTCCCTCGAACTCTTCCCATCGTTGTTCCCTTCCATTTGTCAACAGGTCGGTCCCCCATCCCTTATTCCCCCTATGAATCTCCCCCCTACTTCTCGATTACCCCCCCCCCCCAATCAACCCCTTCAGGTCCTCAACTTCTCTTCCCTTGATGCCATTCAACGTGCTCGTTCCTTTGACCTTTTCGTGCTTCTCGGTCGGACCGCAGAAGGGAAGGTGAGCACGGTAGACTTATCGTATACCGACAGGGAACGGCGACTAAGAGTCAGAGAGTGTATGGAAATATGTGATAAGCGAAAAGAAGGAAACTGCCGTATCCCGTATTCCTCTACCGTAATATCTCTCGTTTCAGTCGATCCTCCTCTCCCCCTCGCACTCCTCTCACACTCTTCAATGCATGCAACAGTTCTCTTCTGCTATCCAATCTTCTCCCGTTGAAATGAAGGCAAGGCACATCGATGCCCTGGCCTTTCTCATGAAGGATGGTAAGTCATTATTGTCATCTCTTCTCTTTTGCTTTTCAATGAAACCCATTGATTTTATTGCTCAAAAATTACCTGGGTATTCTGTTTCAAAAAGAGATCAGTAACGCGTAATCGTTGTAGGAGACGGGAAGGACGTGGAGCGTCTGCTCACAGCCATCGGCCCTTCCTTCCTCTCGGATACCGTAACCCTGTCTACGTGAGTTACCGTACCTACCGTGCTCCACTCTACCCTTCTCTCATTCAGTCGTCCCTTCCCCGAATTGCGAGTGGCCGTATACGAATTGTGGATGAACCTCCTCGCCTTCCCCAATATCATTCCCCTCTTTCTCGGCACTCCAGAGTGAGTCTTATGCTTATTATTACTCAGAGATCAAAGATCAATATTATTCCACTTTTACAGTTTCCTCTCTTGGCTGATTCCGTACAAGGGTCAGTCGTGGGCAGACCATCAAGCATGGAGGGATATCTGCGAGAGACTAATCAAGTTTGAGGGAACCGACAAGGTTATGGTAAGTAACATTTACCCATTTGATGGTACGTACCCCTTGAATGAATTCAATCAATACACGAGAGAATTAAGGTTGACCGTATCAAGGCTGCGATAGTTCAACAGGACAACCCACAAGCGGAGCCCACTGTGGCCCTAGGAGTATAAGAAATGTTTAAATCTATCGATCGCTACCGTATACCTCTCTTACTCGACATACCGTACCCTCTTTCTACGATATCCCCTCCTCTGCTCTCTACCTCTATATTCCCTCTTTCCTCCCAGACTGTCCCATCAAAGTCTCAATTACAGTACCCAACCCCAATCCCGTTTTAATCGATAATTGTCCCTTGGTAGTTGAAGTTCTCTCTTCGTTCAATCCGGTCGATATTGAGACAAAAGAGTGAGAAATTAGTTGAATTGTGCCTATCGAACCTACGTGTATTTATGCTAATCTTTATGCAAATGATGAAGATATTAATAATTGTGTTGAATGATTCATTGAACAAATGTTCGTTGATTATCGCCTTGCCATGTACTTGATTGACTTTTTCTACTTAGTTTATACTATAATAATTTAATTCCGAGTACTTGAATTAAGGATGGATAGACTGGGGGAGGGGAGGGCTATTATACTGTTCATTCAGGTGATTGGTGGACATGGCGAGTGGCGGTTCGTCCAAGATGAGCGAGGTGCGAGGAGTATCATGGATAAGAGAGGGGTTTATAATTAATAGGGGGGGTTACGGACATAGGAGACCGTTTACTTGGCTAGGCCAGAACGAAACTGCCCCACCTGTGTATGCAATGAAAGGGCACAACGTGCTGCTCCAAAGGGTAGATCATGCTTGAAAAAGGAGAGAGAGGAGGTGAGAGAGCATGGGAATTGGAGAGACGCTGGTGTGAAAAACCGTATTCAGCTAAAGAAATGCATGAGGAAGATGCTGAACGAAGATGTGTCTGCGGGAGTGCGGGAATGGAGCGTGAAGGCTTTCCTGGCAGATGTCCATTATTCGGGGTTTCCGAATATCTCCGAGGTGAGATTTTTCACATTTTTTTTCAAATTTGAATATTACGATAGCCTTAATTTGTGTACGGTGGAGTACATTCTAGAGAACCTCTCAGCTCGAGAAAGAAATGGGTTGCCCCTCTTTCCAGAAGAAGAGTTGATTGCAATCAGAGATCAATGCGACGTTTCCCTAAATGAAATATTAAAAACATCTCAATCCACTCACTGATCCAATTATTTTTTAACCGAATTTGGATGAAGGAGGGGATACATGCCACATTTCATTCGATTCAAGTGATTGGAGAACCACGAGGGTAAAAGTGTTATTGGTTACATGAGGTTTCATTCAAAGTTGGTTAGTGCCTTTCGGCGAGCGATCAGCGGAACTCTATTCGATACTGTACAAGTTGTCTGCTTCAGTCAGACACCGGATTCTCGGATCTCATCGATGGAATCGAGTGTACAGACCAGACGAGAAAGTTTGTCTACGATAGTAGAAGTGAAAGTGAGTTCGCGGGGATTGTGGGTTACGGTATTGGTCGTGGTCGAAGTACCGTAGGTAGATGTTGCATGTTCTACAGTATCCCAGAGTTGGCTACAGTATATCTTGAATATAATATTTGTTTTGAGTGATAAGATGTGTGAGAAAGGAGGAGAGGGCGCAGTCAACCTCGTCTTCGTCGTCGAAGGGACCGTCGATCAACAAGGTCATCGAATTCATCAACGAAGCACTGAAAGAGTCGAAGAAGGTTGAGTGGGGAGGGGTGGGATACGGCACAGCCGGATGAAAACAATAGGTAGGACCTATCCTATTATTGTCTTGAACGGAAAACAAAATTTTGCTGGATATTGTAGCATTTTTGACTTATTTTTTACCTAAATTTGAAATTTGGAGAAATGGTCAAGTCAAAAGTCCATTCCAGGCGAGGGTAGGACGACCGGTAGGGTCATCCGGCTGTGTACGGGGGGTACTGGAGGGAGCAACATTCATGCACAGCCGGATGAAAATATGTGGATCGGACCGATTTTTTTGTCTAAAACAGAAAACAGACAATTTTCGTTAATAATGTGCGTTCTTGGTTTATAGTTTCCGAACTTCAAATTTTTAAAATTGTGAAGTGAAAAGTTCATTCCAAGCGACCTTTAGTTTCGTCATTATGCGATGGTGGAATGAAAGCATGCTTCAGAAGTGCTTGACCATCGAACTGCTGTCGAATTCGCTGGAAGAAGTGCTTGGAGTCGAGGGAAAGATTATCGCCGAAATTGAGAAGTTTGTGCTACGACACATCACAACGGGACACATACACGGAAGACTTGTGAGTGGGGGATTGAGAGGGGGGAATTGGGTCGCCAGTAGACGTTAGGTTTGGGATATAAAGAATGAGATAACATTAAGGATGACGGGATACTTCATTATGCCCCCGAAGAAGAAGATACGGAGAAGATGAGCAATAAAAGAGAAGAGGTGAAGGATGTGGTTGTGGAGAAGAAGATGGAGGAATTGAATGTGGACGAAGACGACAAGAATCTCTCTGAAAGGTGAGTCTCAGCTCTTTCTTTACTGGAATGCTCCTCTCTTCCCTTTACTTATGTCCTATCTAGAAGGCATTTGTGAAGTACTGAATGTACCATGGTAGAGATACCGGAAGCAAGTTACTAACGGACGCTATTCTGCAATAACGAGTCATGCGAATCTGAATAGTGTCCGCTGGTTACACGCTTACAATGCACAGCCAGATGACACAACTGATGGTTTGGAATGGAATTTTGACTTGGCAGTATGCCAATTTCATTCCATCTGGCAGTGCAGTAGATAGAATGTAGTTGCACGACGTAGTTTACGCATGGTGTGCCACTCTTGCTTCTTGTATCATTCCGAATACGAAATGAAGCACTAAATGCAATAGACAAATGACATTATTAGGACTGCGCAGCTTTTCCTTATACCGTAGAATACTACCACTTATACCGTAGTCTCGTTCCGTGCAATTTCTCTTTTGTTCTGGTCGCGTTCATCATCGGAATCTACATTATGTCCGATCGAGAATACTGCACGATTTGGAATGGAGAAGTGAGTTAGTTATACTAATATGAAGACTGAATGTAAGTTAAGATAAATTTCGTGATCATTTGTGTTGATCGAATGACTTTTAATCTAAAGTAGTCGTGCATGCACACTTCTCAACCAGTGTGTGTGTATGTGTGTGTGTGTGTGTGTGGAAAAAGTGAAAAGTACTGGTGAGAGAACCAGTATTTGATCAAGGGAAGAGAGGAATGAATATAGAAGATTAGTGGATGGTAGGGGAAATGGAAGAAAGCTGTTGCAGTGATCTGCAGAAGAGAGTCAGTGGCAAGTACGGTTGGATCGGGGACGAGTTGGGACTTTTGGTCCACTTTCTGAAGACTTGCGCGAAGACAACGGGGGGACGGGAAGGAATGAACATTTTGGAATTCGGAGATGCACTTGATGTGAGGACTCGACTATGCTAGCCGTTTATGATGGTCAAGTATTAAATGCGTCAAGATTAGTCAGAGCGCAATGGATGTACGCTCCTTCCCTTTGCATCTTATCCGAAAGCTTCTATAAGCTTCAATCGTATTAGGATGTCGTTGGCGGCCGTTTCTGCTTCTCGCGATTCCACATGTCGTCATTGGGGGATTTTCTTCTCAATGGAATTATTGAAAGGATGGATCCACCCGGTTCCCTCAAGGTAACTTTTACTTATCATATTCGCTGATCATATTGCATCTTCTTATCGCATGTATATTGTTTGCATGCAGATCCGAGTATCTCCTCTCATTCTCAACTGTTCCATTATCTCTCTCGATACGGATCTAGCAGTAGAAGTGTACTACTATATTGTACACAAAGGAGGACACATGACTATGGAAAGATTAATTGAGCAATTGGTAAGCGGTTTTCCTTTTTGTCGGTAGTGTACTGTAGACCAGTTACACTATGGAAGTTACAATTTTTATGACTAGAGGTGTTTGAGTATTTATATTCTAACCTATTAAATGGTATTATTTAAGTCAAGGCAAGGACGATCCCTATCAACTATGAGGACCGGAAACGAGAAGTGGGAAGCCATCACGAAGATGACGGACAAGTACGATAAGGTTTGTGGGGCCGCTTCTCGCTAAATGTCCATGGATTCCTTGAAACAGTGCAGATTATAACATTGGAGACGTTGAGGTATTCGATGTGTATCGTGCTGATGGGGGAAGGACGTCAATAGCCACCCGTTCGTGTCTCGTATACCGTAACCTCCCTGCCCACTGATCTCCCATTCCTTTCTCCTCCCATTCCCATCTCAGCTATGATATAAGAAAATATAATTCAGTTCGAATAACGAACGCAGGTAGACAGTGAGGCCATTCATTTTAAGGGTTTTCTCATCAACATTGCCGATTTTCTAACTTTTTGTACATCCCGATCTCAATTATGTTATTTATCTAAGTGTGTATTTTACGGATACATGAATGAAGATGGAATAAACGGTTTGCGCATTGTGGTGAGGCTGTCCATTTGTACGAGTTATGGTTCATCTCGGATCAGTATCTGAAGAGAGTGGACGATGATTGTTGAGTTATCTTTTCAGGGGAAAGGGAAAATGGCTCAGTTGTCTCAGTTGCTCAAGGTATGTGCATATTAGTGCTATTTATTTATCTTACGAACTATTTATCTGAGCTGGCCGTGTTTTGGAACCTTTTACTTTGATATTTTTTTACAGAAATGATTGTCATGTGTTTGATTTGAAGGAAATCCTGACGACGGTTCTGACCGACTTGTTCTCTCGTGAAGGGGGCACGGCTGATATGGAAGAAGTGATGGAAATTGTCGAACGGGAACACAACATACTATTGGAGGTAAGCATAGAACAGTCCTGAGTTACGAGATAGCGAGAACTGTTTGAGAGGCACTGCCTTTATCGGGGTTTCGCGAGGAATGGGAATTCCAAAGAAGGAAAGTGAGGAGATCTTCGTGAGAAAGAAATCTTCAAAATCCAGACCTGAGGCTCAGTAGTCATGAAGTAGAATATTATATCTGAATATCTGAACTGTAAAACGGGGGAAGTCGCTCAAGGAATGGAGACTAGCCATTTCTGGTCTCCATTCCTTGAGGATGATTTGACACTAAATAAGCTGAATATAATGTAATGAATGTGACACAGGACGTTGTGCCTGATCGTGATGCACTCATCTCGTTCCTCTCTTCTCTTCCCTGCCATCGTGGGCCATCCTGGTTCTACAAACTGCGAGAGCGCAGTACAAGTACGTTGCACAAGTTGAGAGTTGCTGCAATTTGAGGGGAAAGGACAGTACAAGCGAATAAGTGTGAGAAATTGGCATGGCTTGTAAGGGGGACTTGGTTTTGTAGCTTTAGCTATAACTAGCCGATGTAACGGAATTGAACACTTCAGAACGTGGGCGTATAAGTGATGGAAATTAAAAATTGGCGCATAGTGCCCAACACCTCGAGGGTAAACGGTACCACAAATTTACCTTGCGGCACCGTTTACCCTCTAGGTATTCCAATTACTTATATTGTTATCGCATTCAAAAAGGTAAAGAAAAATGTAATGTACTGATTCGCTGATTCATCATTCAATCAAAGAGAATCAAAGAGAGTGTCTCTGCAAGAATAAGAGATGACGTGTACTATGTCAAAATATGTCTAATGTTTGTGGTGGGTTAGCAGCACAGAGAATGAATAACAGAGGGGAGACGCTTATCTCATTCTTGCTTCCCTCAATCCGCCTTTATCACCTCACGTGCGTTCATGACCTACATCTTAAAACGGCACACTCTGAAACTACGGTATCTCTACCGTACACTGCTCAAAATGTACTTAAATCGTGAATATCTCAATATACATAATACATTCCAATTTATTTATTTTTATTTAGAAACTAGCAATATTTGGAGATAGTGGAACACTCTCAAACCGAAGAAAATACAAAATTATTTATTTTTTTGACAATTAAAATGGTAGCTATCGCGAACTGAGTGTGCCGTGCCTAATGCATTTTCAATGTCTGCGATTCTTTGAACGGTCGTGCACCTGAATAGCTATAGCATATGCCCTATATGACAGAGGGACGGGCAAACATTTTTTTGGCTTTCGAGTCAGTCACCATTTCAGTCTCATAATGCGTCCGTTGCATTGTCACATCTTGCGCATTATTACTTCTTCTCTTGACATAGTTTTGTGGGTACGAGCTGTGCCTAATTACGACTGTCTCTATCACGACAGTTGCTGGCAAATTGAATTCCCGGCATACGGTCTGGCGGGGATTCAAATAGATAGCTTCTCATTCGAATGCAAAGCTTGGATCCTTGGCAGTAATCTTTTTCATGCGCGTGGATGATATAGTTTTTTTTCGTGCAACTCTTAACGGAAGTCTCCCATGATTATTTCTGTCAAGGACTGTGCTTAGCCAGAGGGAAAGAATGAGGAGAGAGAGAGCGAGAGGCGAGAGGAGGGGGGGGGGGTCTCTATCGACAGATGTTTTCTCTGTCTCGTTCATATGCGCATAGTCCATCATCCCTTGCCTGCCATCCTTCCTATCCGCTGAGTTGTGCAGACTATTTATTTTGGTCACTTTGTTTCATTGCTTTTAGCGACGAGACGCATCGCGGTTACCATTTTTAAAAATGATGTATGAAAGGTAGTCGTTGTATTGACCATCCGCACGTCTCTACTGTTGTTGTGCACAGTATCCGCGGGTATTGGCCACTAGCCTCAGCTATAATCCCTTCATTGGGGTTACCTGTACTTGACATGTTGCACGGGCTATTCTATTTCTCTCGTTACTGTAATAGCTGCCTTACTGCACTCGGCCGGGAATAAGCAGAAGAATATGCATTATCTCACAAGTGGGCCATAGATCAGACACCGTCAGCCATAGTACGTCGGAAACGACGTAACCACGGTTCTTTTTCCCGTGAAAATTTGGCGAATCAAAGCCCTTTTGACCTTTACTTTGGACTATTTTATCTATGATTCCAGCCATCACAACAGCCCTTCGCATCGACGGATTTACTGTAGACGAAACTGAGGAGAAGGAAGAGGAAAGGGAGAAGGAAGAGGACAATAAAGAAGAGCTTGAAGAGGTGGAGGTGAGATAACCCCCTCGAAGCTTTCTAGAATCATACTGAACATGATCGTCATGGTCATGTTATCTCGTAGTAGCATAATATCTTATTATTGGTGAGAAATGAACGTCGTAGATATTGACTGACAATGAGAGATGTTTTCCACAGTGATCTCCAGTACAGTCTCAAGTATGATATATCGTTGTTCAGAACGTCGCTTCACCTGCATCTCGCACTCCCTCCGCATCTTCCTCTCCCATGTACCCTCCGCCTTTCACTCATCCCCCTCCCCCTCCATCCCCCTTCCACGCCCTCCCTCCCCTCCTCCCTCTCAACCGTCCTCCTCCCCAATACGGTCGTCCCCCAGTTCCCATCTTCTCGTCACCTCAATTGCCCCCAAGCGTTTACATTCAGCCCAATGCCCATAACCCTAATCTCTTCCACGTCACTCATCCCCCTTTCCTTGCCCATCCCTTCCCTCCTCCCCCCGAATACTTCAACACGAAGAGGACCAACTTCAATGTCAATGTTCCTGAATTCAAGCCGACTTCGATGAGGGATACTGTAGCTGCGAGGAGTACGGTAGTTGAAGAGAAGAAGGAGAAGGAAGTGGAAGGGAAGGAAGAAACAAAGAAAGAGGAGGAGGGGACGGGGGAGAAGAGAGAAGAGACGAAGAGTCAAGGAAAGATCGCTTGTTCGAGTAATCAGAAGTATATCGAAGTGTGTGATATGATCACGAGCATTGTGGAGGAATCTCCCAAGGTGAGAAATAAGTGATTACAACGCATTAGGGATACGCGAAAACAGATATATCGTTACTATTTCTTGTAATAAGAAGGGAAATGAAGCTGTTATAGGGACGCTTGGGCCTGGACGAAGTGAAGAGGATTCTCTTCCATCGAAATGCAAAGGCAGAGACTTTGATGACTAAGGGATTCGAGGTCTTCGTGAGGAACTACGTGACTACCGGACTCATTCGCGGACACTTGAGATGGAAGGGATTGGATAAGAAAGAGGTATACAGTAGGGGAGTACTGTAGGGGTCGAATGGCCGTGGAGTATACGGTATTGCAGGGGGTACTGTACTATGGCGAAGTAGACAATGGACATGCGAGTGAAGAGGAAGAGAAGGAAGAGAAGAGGAGGAGTGCTTTGAGGGAGGTGGAAGAAGGGGACGACAAGGAGAACAGAAGGGAAGGGGACGAAGGGAGGAAGAGGATGGAGAAGAGGTGAGAGGGAAGGGGGAGGTGGATGGGCTTAGGCCGTGTTAAAGTCACGCAGGCCGCCCTCGTTTTTCGTTTCCAACCTTTAATTTCTGCGCTAATTCGGTAGGGAAAGCGGCGCCGCCTCACGCGAAACGAGCTGATTTGAATTCCTGCAATTTCTTAAAATACGCATAAAACCTTTCAAGATCAATATTTTCGAATCTTTAAAATGTGTTGGATAGCTCCCCAGAAGAGCTATCGATCAGTAGTTTCATCTTGTTGATATCTTCTTTCTCGAGTAAGTTATGCCTCTCTCCATGTTTTGACACAAATTAAAGGGTGGAAACCATAGTAGAATCGAGTTCGGCGCGCGTGAATTTAGCGTGGCATTAGTCATGGAGAATATGGGAGGACAATTTGGTTCAGATTGGCCAAGTTGAAGTGCACGGAAGAATGGATTAGAAGAGGGAAGGGAAACATGGCTCTGCTATTGCTTACTGTACAGGAGGCATTCAGAGACCACGACGAACTTCGTGATATTGAGGTGTACTCGAGAGTGAGGGTGAGTAGAGATATTGAGGTGTACTCGAGAGTGAGGGTGAGTAGAGATATTGAGGTGTACTCGAGAGTGAGGGTGAGTAGAGATATTGAGGTGTACTCGAGAGTGAGGGTGAGTAGAGATATTGAGGTGTACTCGAGAGTGAGGGTGAGTAGAGACGAAGACAACGACGAAGAATATGATACGTCCTTACGTGCAATAGGATTGATACTAGGGATGGCAGATGTGGAGGGAAAATACCGACTTTCGTAAAATGAAATAATGGGAGGGGAGTGGAGGGAAGAATGATTCGCGGCGTATTTTATTCCCTCCACCCTCGGAGGGAGCTCAATTTTGCATCATCTAATCGGTAAAAGGCGGAGATTCTTCGTTGTCAATCGCTGCAAAGTGGTCTTATTTTCCTGCTGATCAAAGAAACCCGACCGCTTTTCCTCGAATGGACACAAGGAATGACCGCTTTTTCGAACTCTGATTGCTATAAATCGCATTGAGAGAGGTATTCAAAATTTAACTTCCCTCCATGGGCGGAGGGAACTAAAATGATTCCCTCCTCACATGGAGTGAGTAGGAGGTGGAGGGAACGTCCCATTCTCATTACCTCCCGCACTCATTCCTTCCCTCCACTTCTGCCATCCCTAATAGATACAGAGCGAGAGAATAGGCAAAATGAGAGTGGAAGGCGAGAGAGACAGTCGCTCTATGCGATCATTCCGACTAGTGGAACTTTGTGGAACTTTGTTATTAGGGTTTGAAAACCAAACCTTTTAATCGCATTGTGAGACCGAGAGAGTGATGAGGAGAATGAAAGAATGAAGAGAGTCAGACGATAAATACGCTAATCGCGCTTGGCTTTCAAACCCTAAGTGTTCCTGGATAAGAGTGAGCGTATATTATTGCAGAACCTGTACCCGGTCAACTGCTACCGTAGCACTCTCAACTTTTCGTCCTTCAATCTGGACGACGAGACCTCTCTCATTATGTTGGACATTATCATTCCTTCTTCGCCATCGAAACCAAAGAATTCCGTATGTTACTTGATGCACGTTGATCCATCCTTGAAATGGCCCCTTTTTCTCTAGGTGAGTCTCAATCCCTGGATACGAAAAGCTGACTTCGTAACTCTTCCACGTGGACTCCCACAGGAACTATTCCTCCATCTCAAGGCTTCTGGACAGTTCTATGATGTTTCCGATATCGCCGATCTCATCGTAAGTTGTATTATCTAATCTTGAAAGTAAGTGGAGGTGTTGTGATGGATTCGGGGTGATTCAGACCAACAACCCGCTCACTGCCCATTCGTATGGGTTTGCGAGGAAGGAGAAGTCTGAGCAAGAGGAGGAGATCGAAGAGACCGTTCAACGTTATCCTGAAGTGAGAAGTGATTTGTTGAGTGAGAAGCTAGGGGCGATAAGAGAAATAGATAGATTTACTGTTTCAGTGAAATTCGGATAATAGAGAACAGAGAAGAAAGTTTCTTCAAGAAACGAATGAGAGAATGACACAAAATAATTTAGCAATCGAGAGATAAAAATGGGACATTAAGGTCTTCACACAGCTCGATAGAGATGTGATGCTGGTGGACGATTCTGTTATTGTTGTTTTACCTTAACTTAATTAATTATTTAATTTTACTCACACTGTTATCACTTAACGCTTACTTACGCTTTTGTAGTTCAATCAATTCGTATGCATGCTAACATAATTTTCATTCCTTTTATACTTTTGTATTTTGTACATATCACGTGTTGCTTTACCTCGGTTACCCTCTTTCACAACTCTCCATAACGGCAGTATAACCATGATTGCTTGCCCTTTCCAGTAATCGACATCCGTACATAGTACGAGGGTGCTAATAATGCCATTCCAACTCTATCTCGATTCATCAGTGTATTTAATAAAGTTCATCAGTGTATTTAATAAATATTTAATAAACAGTTGATGAGTACTCTTTCATAGAACCTCTCAACAAAGTAAACAAAACAACAAGCACTCTCCTTCCATCTTACCTACAATAATCTCTTTCCCCTTACCTACAGTACCGCCTCAATGGTCCCATCTCTTACTGTAGGTGAGAGAGAAACAGCTACAGTACCGCCTTCCCCTCCCACCTAGAGTACCCACACTAACCAGTGCATCCAGTCCAAGTAAGAGCCGATTATATTCCTTGACCTTTTCAATCATAACCCTGCTCTTTCCGGTGCCGAGATTCTCCACTTGATTGAGGTTTTGACGGAAGAAACGAACGAGAGAACGATGGCCGATCTTGGCTCCTGCAACGGAGAACAATGGTTACGGTAGATTCAAGATCATTTTCTTCTAAAATTCTATATTTATCGGTTTCAAATAATTTAATCTGAATAAGCAATAGTATTGAATGGCTCCCCCTCTACACAGCAGTCCGTAGGTATATCGGTGCAGTCCTTGGATCCGTTTGACGACCTTCACTTTCTATCTTCATTTGATTCAGAATGTGGGCAACAAATATAGGTCGACCTATGGCCGCATCCTCTCGTTATTAATTTCTTGTCCGATGGCTGGTTCATAATAACCACAAACATCCTATTCATGATGTGATTTATAAAAAAAGCCTTTTTCATAGAGTCTTGCCCCTTCCCTCTTCGAGAGAGGTGGTGTCTCTCTCGCTCTCTCACTCGATCGACCCCCTTCCCCCTATTCCCCTCCAATTGTTTACTCACTTGTTTACTCGCTAAACTACATTATACCCTTGTACTTTCTTCCATTTCATCGTTAATCCTCCTGTATTTCTCTTCCATTTCCTCTCCTCTTACCTTGTTCCTCTCTCCCTATCCTCTCATCTCTTCTCATCATGGCCACCAACCGTCCCTATCAGTCTTCTCCTCCCAATGACGCTGGCGACTGGGCGGACCCGTCTGTCGTTCAATCTTACCTCCGTTCTTACATTGATCAATCCATTTTCGAGTCGAACCAGGACCCGGCCCGTGTCATTCTTATGACGTGTTATCACGTCATCTCCCAGCTCGTTGAGACCAATAATACCGGATTGGTCAATGACACTATCGAGCAGGATAAGAGAGAACACAGCATCGTTTTGTGCTACGTTCCCGAGTCGACTGAGACCCGACCGTCTCGGAAGATAAGGGACGATATGTCCAAGGTGGACAATTTGCTCGACCTGGCTAACTTGGAGGTGGTTCCTGATGTGTATAGGATGGGGGCTAAGCCAGCGCAGCGAAGCCCCAGCCGCGTAAGATGAAGCTTGTCTTTCCCACTCGCTCGCACGTTTACCGGTTCCTCGGATCTTCTGAGACCATCAGATCCGATCCTGAACTCTCCTCGGCCTTCATCCGACACTCTCAGACTCAGGCTGAGAGGGATGCTGAATATCCGCTAAGGGTTGAAAGGAGAAGACTGAAGGAGGTGGAAGGGATCGAGAAGTGTGTGTGTTCGATGGTTCCCTCATTCCTAAGGAGGATTTGGCTAAGGCCAAGGAAGAGAAGAAGAGGAACCGGAAGGCCGCAGCCTCCTCTTCTACTTCAAAAAACCAATAATTGACATGCAGTTGCCCACTCACTTCAAGTGCTTCTATTTCAATCTCAGGTCTATCGTAAATAAATTGTCTGCCTTTCGCTCCTTCCTTTGTTCCTACTCTCCTCATCTTGTCTTCATTACCGAATCTTGGCTAAGGAATAGATATGCCTCCTCTCTTTTCATTGGCAACCTACCGTATACCGTTCATCGTTGTCACCGTGATTCTCGAGGTGGCGGCGTTCTCATTATTGCCCGTGACCACATTACAGTACTCCCCGTCTCTCTCCCCTCTAATGGTTGCGAAGTGCTTTGCCCTAGAATTCCATTCTCATTTCACATAACAAGTTGGTCCTCCTCCCTCATTCTCTACCCACCCCCATCTCCCTTTCCTCAAATCTGTCTCATTCCTTCCCTCTGATGTGTATCCTCTCCTCCGTAAGCTAAAGCCCACTTGTTCTCAAGGCTCCGATGCTATCCCCCAGATCATTTTCTCCCGTTGTGCGTCACCCCTATCTCTTCCCCTCTGTGATATTTTCAACTATTCCCTTATTCTCGGCTCTGTTCCTTCCAGATGGAAACGTTCCCTCCTCACCCCAATCCCCAAACCTGGAAATGACCCTTCCAATCCCTCCTCCTATAGGCCTATCTCTATCCCCAGCCTCGAAGACCCTTGAAAGGTTGATCAAGAACAAGCTCCTTCCCTACCTCACTCGCTTTGACATTCTCCCTATCCACCAGCACGGTTTCCGACCGCAATCTTCTGTTGTCACAAATTTGCTTGAATGTGAGAATGACTGGTCCCGTTCCCTTTCCCGTCATGAGTCCATTGATGTAGTCTATCTTGACTTCACTCGTGCCTTCGATACCGTGAACATCGCTCAACTTCTCTCCACACTTGCCCATTACGGTATCGCGGGTGCTCTCTTATCCTTGCTGCATTCCTTCCTTACTGATCGCGCCTTCTCTGTCCGTCTCGGCACTACAGTATCCCCTTGCCATCCTGTCCTATCGGGAGTCCCTCAAGGCTCCGTTCTAGGCCCCTTACTTTTCACAGTATACCTTGCTGATCTCTCTGCCCACCTCACTCGTCTCTATCCCAATATCAAGATACAAGCCTATGCCGATGACTTCAAATTGTACGTGTCATACTCCCCCTCCACCCGTGTTACTCGTTGTCGTGAGATGCAATCCTGTCTCGATTCCCTCTCATCATGGTCCTCATCCCACAGTCTGTCCCTCTCTCCATCTAAGTGTTCCCTTCTCCATATCGGTCCTCGTTCCTCTTCTCCCCCTTCCTATTCCATTGAGTCCTTCCCTCTCCCCCTCCTTTCTCAAGTCCGTGATCTTGGCATTCAAGTAGATTCCTCGCTCAAGAAGTCGTCCTCAGTCGACAATCGTTCCCGTAAGGCCCTTTCCTCTCTCTTTGTTCTCCTCAAAGCCATTACTGTCAACTCCCCTCATATCCTTGTCAAATGCTACCGTACCTACATCCTCCCCCATCTTGAATTCGCTCTTCAATTCTGGAATCCTCACTACGTCAAAGATATTCGCAAACTAGAGCATGTTCAACGTCTCTTCACTCGTATCGTATTCCTCCGTTGTTTCCCTTCCTCCCTTCCCCCTCCTTATATCGATCGATTGAGAGTGCTTGGAATGGGATCTCTCGAAGAGGTCGAGTTGTGGCAGACTTAGTACAAGCTAGGCGTATTTTGCATGGAGAAACCAGCCTCCAAAGATCAAAATTCTTTACTTTCCGTCCTTGCAATGGCAACCTCTTTTGGACTCAATAAGGAATTTACTAGGACCCAGGCCCATTTCACTCCTTCCCCCTTAGAACTGCTAGATGGTTATCACAATTATCATTGGACATTCTTAATGCTCCTAGCACTCGTTCTTTCAAATCTCGTCTTGAACTAAGTGAGTATCCTTCAGTTGAGAAGGTGATAACCGAGTTAACCATCCTACGTGCAAGGATGAAAGGAGATTAACATCAACCACGAGGATACCGAAGGGGACAAGAAGGAAGAAGAGAAGAGAGAAGATAAATGCTAATGAAGCCACCAGTATATAAGGGGCTCACCTCCCTCTCTTCATTCCTTTTCTCCAGTTCATTCTACACTTCATTCCCCGTCCCCCTTCGTGACCCATACGTTGGTCAATCCCCGTCTCCGTCCAAGCCGAGATAAACGTTCCCGCATAACTCACTTGTGTTCTTACAGTACACCGGGGCCTCAACTGGCGACCAGACTTACTGTGTCATACAGTAATCGTACCTTCCATTGGAATACTGTCAATGGCTGAGACCAATACGGTTTCTGGGGTGTCTTCGGGCATAAACCCCGATAATGTGTACCTGGGCAGAAGTCCCGGAGTATACGTGCCAGGCCAATCGTGGCGTTACTGGAGAAAGATGTTCGAGAATTTCATCGCCATACGAGCAGTGAATGACAGTAGTATAGAAAAAGTTGTTTCTGGCGCACCTTTTTGCCCAAATGACATTTTTGACACTTTTCAACTATTTTAACGCTTTTTTTAATCAAAAATATTTATTAATTAATTGAAAATGTGTCGTTTCTTCAAAAAAGCACTTTTTGGACTGGCGCACCAATTTGGGCAAAGTGGGCATTTTAATATTTTTTACATTTTCATTGTTTTTATTGCTATTAAATGACTAAGTTCAATAAAAATCTAAAGGCATTAACAAATCTTGATCTCTTAGAATTTGTAGACACATTAAGAATCAAGAATTTTAGAGGCATCTTTATGCGAGATACTTTACCAAATGAAGGAATTAAAGAAACAGAAGTAGGTATTGTAAATTTAGATTCTTCAAAAGGTAAAGGTACTCATTGGGTATGCTACTCCAAGAATAAAGAAAATATTCATTATTTTGATTCTTTTGGATTGAATCCACCAGAAGAAATAATTAAATACCTTAAAGATAAAAAAGATAGAAAAATTGAACTTTCAACATTTCAAATTCAAAAATTTGGAACCCATCATTGTGATTATTATTGTTTGTTATTATTAAAGTTATTAGAGACTTCAGAAGACTTCAGAAGTGTCATTTTATTTCTGTTATGAAATCTCAGATTCCTAGAACCTCTGGTTTGATACCAGCATTTCCAAATGCCATTGTCGAGTGACTATCTTTTATTATGTAACGTTTATGTTCTGTAGAATTTTCAGAGTTATTGAGAGCTACTTTATTCTGACATTGTGTGAAAATAGTGTGTTTAACACTTCTGATAGTATATTGAGTTTTCCTAATAATAGTCTTATTAAAAAGGCTATAATCATCGAGAGTCAGTTCATTCTTGACAATATTTTTCTTTATTCCTTTACTTTTCTTAGTTTCTTCACCATCTAGAGTCTTAAGACCATATTGTTTAGGTTTTAAAGCAAGTAATTCAGTCATAATTTTACCATTCAATTCATGTTTGAATTTTCCAACAACTTTTGTATTTTCTTCTGAGTATAACACATGATCTTTCGGATAATCACTAAAATCGAAATATTTTTGAAAATCTATATCTTTTTTCACATCTTTGTAGAAATCTTCAGTCGTGATGTCATATATGAGACTGTCAGTATCTTGATAACATAACTCTACATTTCGATAGCCATACTTATTTTGCATTACATTATAGTGAAAATCATACATCAACCACTTACTCAGATCTAGAATAGCGAAACCTACATATCGTACATTTCGAAGACTGGTTGACAAATCCGGGACTGGAACGTCCAGTCCCGGAAAAAGTGAGACAATAGCTTCCTGGCTCAAAAAGGAATATTTAAGCCTCAATCATTATAGATTTGGATTCCTCGTAATCGATTTCTATGCGAGGTATCAACAGATTTTGAAAAAAACCGCAATTTATATAGATTACGGTAAACAGTTTTGCGT
>LS827254.1:18740-28804 GCA_900490955.1 Micoletzkya japonica
GGCCTCTAGCGTAGATCTATCCAATTCTAATGCGCACTATGTGGAAGTCTTGCTGGTGGTTATCTCAAAAATAGAGCATTCCATTCGGGTCTTTGGACTCATTCGTATCCTCTCTCCGCCGGAAGGTTCGGTATGAGGAATGGAATGAATGAAGTAACTGACAATGAGAGTACTGGAATGACCCTTACCATAATTGCAGATCTTTATTGGTTTTCTCAATTTGGATAAGGAAAATCGTCCATATTTTATTTACAAAAAAGAAATCGTTACGCAATTGACGGCAATGCATTTCCCCTTTAGCGTGCATGTGCTGGAGTGACCGATTCCAGTACTCTGAGTATACAATTCCTCACTCGTCTCTCCTTGTTACTTTATCAAATTTTGGAATAACTGGGTCTCTCCATAGTTGGTTCGAGTCATTCTTAGTCGGTAGAACACAAAGTGTAAGAGTGGGTGAGAGTGACTCTAGGGCATATACGGTCCAGAGCGGTGTCCCTCAGGGGTCCGTTCTGGGCCCCCTTCTTTTCATGATGTACATCGACACGCTGCCTCGATGCTTGCCCCCGTCGGTTCACGTGACTCTTTACGCAGACGACGTCAAGTTGTACACGAGAGACAACCCGCAGCTACTACAAGAGGCCATCAATGCTGTCGCTGTCTGGTGCCATTCCCATTCCCTCGTAATCTCTTCCTCTAAGTCCGCATGTATGCTAGTCGGCCCAACTCATCCCCCTTTCACTTCACTCTCTCTACCTCGCCCCTTCCCATTGTTTCCTCGTACACTGAGCGAAAATTGACTAGCCCGCTAGGGAATTATTCTCTACCACACGATACCACCGGGAATTTTCCCTAGCCGGCTAGGGAATTGATTCCCTAGAGAGGCTCTAGAGAAATTTCAGCCGAGAGCGCATATGAATATTATCTAATCGACCATTAGGGAAATTTCAGAGTATTACCCGCCCGTACCCCCCGGGGGGCCTCCTTCGTTATCCCCTCGCTCTTTACTAGGCCTTTCCTACTAGTACAGTGCTTATTCAGTAAAACAACTGTGCTTCTCGCGTCATGCTTCACATAGTTTATCGACCTTTAAGCCAACAAACCCGTTTCCGAAGAAACGAAGATGGATACAATAGCGAATAAAAGGCATACAGGAAGAGAGCGTGAAACAAAGTACAAATATGAATAAGGGGTAATAAAGGAAGTAGGTGAAGGAGTGGTATATAGAGTGAGCCGAACGGAGCAGATCTGCAAAAGTATTATTCATTCGCAAGCTCATGATGCTAAGGTATGATGGACAGGCAAGTAGGACTTACTTACCATAAAGCAAGGCCAAAAATATTTAGTTAAGGAATATACACCATTTGAATGAAGATCTAATATATATATATATATATATATATATATATATATATATATATATATATATATATATATATATATATATATATATATATATATATATATATATATCACAATGTAGACTAAGGCAGGCTGAAAATCACGTACCTTTCGGAGGGGGGTGATATAATACATCGATAGTTTACGTCGTAACATTTCTAAGCACCCTTAGACCAATCCTCCCTCCATATCGTCCTACAACCTTATTCAAATGTCCGAAAAAGTTTGAAAAAGCCAAGCTACGTAAAAAGAACTCACCTCATATCAGATATCTCCAATGTCAATATTATCAAATATAAAATGAAGCTATCGCATAAGACGAGTGCGAGTCTGAAAACGGGCATCAAGACATTCTTCATCTGGTTAGTCGATTCTACCAGAGTCTTGCTCACTAGTGTCATGGGATCACGAAGGAAGTCGGCCAGACTGCGAAGTTTCACACGGAGAAATCCGGGCTGCACATCAGGTTAGGCCTGAAGGGGAACATTGGACAGTAGTAGTAGTAGGACATTGGAGAGTAGTAGGCAAGTAACTTAGGACCATTTACGGCAAGATGGCTTTGCACTCTGACATACATAACATTGGATGCCGTTTGACTAGCCTTGAGAGCGAGATTGATATTGGCAAATTTCGTAACCCCCCTATTGGCAGGTCGATTTGAAAGTAAATTCAAGAAGTGGTACTGCAGACGCTGAAGCTCTGCCCATGCCCCACCCCTATCACGTCTATGCCCACCTTTGCTCCTAATCCGCTACTGTACTCCGTAGAACTCCACCTCTGCCGATGTGCTCCTTGCAGGCGATAGTGCTCCAAATCGACGAGCTTCCAAGTGCGCTTGCGCGCAGCATCTTAATTAGTCACAAAGTACCACAGTAACAATAATTTCGGTGATCTACTGGCTAAATACTCTGACAGTTTAGAACAAGGTAGAAAAACTTCTCTAATACAGCTCCGCACGTCCTATCAATGCATCGTCATTACGCCTGATACCCTGAATCGACACAGATTATATCAAATTTGTTTATGAACCCTATTTGCAGTGGTCCAAGTAAACTTCCAACGATGTAAAAGGAGTACAAGGTAAAGAGAGACTGAGAATTAGTGCGTCCACTTTATGTATCACAGATGTCCGAAAACTTGAATTTCTCTAACAAAAGTGCGCGAAATGTATGATATTCAAATATTTAAAAAAGTCAAAAGCACATGGACAAAAAAACTGTGTTCGGAAGCTATTAGCAAGGACATTGCCGTAGTTTAACGTTGTTGTTTGGCCTATTTGAGTGATGAAGAAAGTTCACGCAATCCTTTTTTGTAAAAGTAATCGGAAATCGCAAAAACGTGAAAAAAGAAGCTAAAACATAAAGAACATTCTGTAAGCGTTTGAAGTACTGTATTCGTGGTAAGAAATTTCTGCGAATTTTGAAAAATTATGATTTTGGCACCATGCCAATTTCATAGTGTGATTTTTAGTTTCTTGTAATATTGTTTTATTTCGTGCTTATCTTCTCTTGTTTTTGTATGTTTGCGTGTGCGTTGGAACGTTTCAATCTATCAACAAATGTAGTCTAATGAATTGCAGGTGCTCGTCGGTCTTCATGGTTCGGCGTTCGGGCGACGCGGCCTCCTTTGTCACGGGCAGGTTGGCGTTTTCGCGTTTTCTCTTAGTCTAAAGAAATGTAATACATGTGGAAAACTCTTTATAATGAAATTAGGTGATTATTTTATGGAGGGGCGAAAAGAATTGCTCACAGAAGCACGTTTTCGTAATCACGCGCTCTTTCCCTGGTGGTTTTCTTTTAGGTTCCGATATTGCAATTGCAACTTGCATGCAAGTTAATTGTTAAAATTGCAGCGGCTCGTTGAAGAATTACGGAATGGGAAGAGGACGAGATGATCGATCGAGCGGGGGCAAAAGAAGCGGAGCATGCAGTGTCTTGTCCGGTAGATTTGCACTTATTAAAAGGGGAATTGCTCAAATTGTAAAAATCATTTATAAGGAGAAAATCATACCTCGGAATTTCCGACTTTGCAAGAAACCCCTTAAGGGATTGTACGTTTTATTTGCATGGAACGACTATATGACTATACTTTCATAATTGGAGCAATTCCTTTTAGGGCATGAGGGCGTGTCTAAGAATTATTGCACCGTTAGTAAGCTCATTCCTACTTTGTTTGCACTCTCGTCGTACCACTTTGCTCTCTCGTCGGAAATAGGAATGAGGCAACTGACGCAAGATTTTTCTGGATCATTTTTATTATTCACGACACAGCCCTCATGTCCGTCATATATAGGAGCGAACCGTGCCAACGGTGTTTGGCTAATAACTTGCCTGCAATATGCTGTTTACTTTTGGCTGTTATCGGCTTTTTTGCTTTCCTTGAAATAATCCTCGGAAAATTTAGTGTGCTTATTGACGAAGTTGCTTTTCGGAGATTCTACAGAGTTCGAAACATATGTTAGCCTGCTATTTTTCCGAGGAGTATTTCTTTTCTTACCGGTTCGCTCCTATTCTGTGCTAAACAGACCGGATGACCAGACCGACCAGCCCAGGTCGGAGCTGGCATTTCAATATCTGAAAGATGTTGAAGATGCTTATACGGTCTATTTAGCATTCGGTGTTTTAACAGCATGTCTATAGAGTGAATGGTGGACTAACTATTACTGGACTCTTGCTTCCCACTCAGGCATTAGGCCTGGGGCAGGCTGTAGGCCTGCAAGCACGCGCTACACGGCAGATGCTAGATCTGCTGCAGGCACTAGGCCTGTATAGGCACTTAGGTAACATAGGACTCATTGTCATTACCGTATTTCGAATAAAACCTGATTGTACGTTGATTAGAGTAGTAGATGTTTAGATAATTGTAGGCATGCTCTAGCGGCTAGGTTATGCATAACATTTTAAGAGCAATGTAAAATTCATATTTTGACCTAAGAGTTTGCTTAGTATTTATGAGTATGCCTTCAATGATATGTCCGATATCTGCAGTCTTCATGTAGTAACCATTCTGTCTTACTTGTTTGGTCTTCTTAAGTATTGGGAAGGGAGCGCATGTAATAATTGGACTTCAACTTGTACATGTACTTTTGATTAGCAATTTTCTGCAGGCTGTCTTGCCTATTTAGATAGAATATGAAGCACTAATCCTACACTAGAAATTCCCATCATGCGGTATGCACTCCTGTGTGTTGGTGCCATCTCAAAGTCCTATCGGACAACTGCGTACTTGGTATTTTTCATATTCTCAGTAAGAGTTAAACTAGGTAGTTGATATATTTTGACATGGGTATCTGAATGTTGGGGTTCGTGCAAAGCTAATGCTCGCAGCAGTGAATACAACTTTAGTTTACTGTGTTTCTTTTGTTAGACTGTATACCGCCGATGCGCTTTATTTTCAAATCGTGATGTTTACTGAAAATCATTCGTTACCATATGGTTCATAGATGACATTGCACAGAGAGAGAGATTGAGTGGGAGAGGGAAAACGGCTAAGAATGAGCGATCGACCATTGAGATTCAAAATCTTCTTTTAAGTGGAACTATTTATGAATCTTATCCATCCCGTTTAGAGGAGTAGATAGATCGCATCAAGAACGTTGTTTGGTGATAATTGAGAGTTACTCAATGTCCGATCTTCTTAATCAGTTGAGAACAGACTGCGATAGAGTGCACATACCGTGGGAAGCTTCTTACTGGGCTTCAACCCAACGGAAAGTTCAAGGAATATGTAGAGATCAACTAATGAAGAGGGGTAGCTGATCTGAAAGACGTAGTACGTAGCAAGAAGGAATGAGAGGGACTGAGACATGGACATGGCAGGCAGTTGGATGGGCACACTTTCCACGTAAGCATAGTGTGTAGCTATGCTGGAGAGAGTGAAGAGACAGGGAAATGTCCTGTCCTTGAGAGCATCAACTGCTACAGCAGGGTCCGTCGTATTCTGCAATGTCAATCTTCTGTGGGCTTGCCAGGCGTTTGTGCACTTAGTAATAATAAATGTGCACCGACCTGAAGTTTGACAGGCTCAATTTTTTTGGAATTATCGAATTTGGTGAAAAGAGCGAAGGTAGGAGTAGCTCATTGTGACCGTCCGTTCTGCTCACAATGCACAGAATGAGCAGACTCTCTCATGAGAAACTCTGCCAATTCAAGTGACAAGTAAAGACTCTCACGGCGAAGTGTTCGAAGAGTCGACTGACTGCGAGAGGGGAGGCCAAGGTAGAGAGCTTCCTTAGCTTACTGTTCGAGCACAGTTCCAGTATGATACAGTACGGGAGGGGAAAGGCGTGAGCTGGAAGTTTGAAACTCAGTATCATAGACTGTTTCAGTATAGCAGGCAACTAATAGTACCTTTTCGTGATAATGTAATATAGTAGCGCTACAGCTGTATCATGCATGGGCACGGACCCGACAGTCGGGTGGTAAGCCCCTAATTTATCAGAAGATTGGCTTGGTAGGCTATGCAAACCAGAGATTTCACAATTGGTAGGCTAATGGTAATCTAATTTTATGCATTGGTAGGCCTCATATCAGATATCTGGACGGTAAGCCTGCCCACGTATGAGCTGTATAGTAGATAACCTATTTATTGACAGAATAAGCTTACGAAGTGCCTTCTCCAACTCCTGGACCTTTGCTTGCCCTAGTACTCTAACTCCTTGGTCCTTCAGTGTCTTCTCCCAGTGATCGTATCCTTTTTCGAATACAGTCAAGTCGACCTCCCAGCGCCGCGAAAAATCCGAAAGGATCTGTAAGGCCCATCTGTAATTATTCTGTGTACGCTCGAGTTTGATTGGGAAGGATATTATTATTATTCGGGGTTGTATCAAATGAGAACCGTCCCTTGATAACCATTCGCTTGAGGACCGTCGGATGAGAACCGGGCGTTTAGTACCAGAGCTGATTTACGTATTTCTTGCTACATAAATGAGGCAAGTTCTGCAAATTTGCGATCCCCGTGACAAATAAGGTAAGATCCAACACTTGGATTTGGAAAATTCTATACTTGACGCTCTCTATGATATCATTTCTGACTCGGTTCTCAAGCATTCCGTTCTCATGCGCCCGGTTCTCAAACGACCCATTCGTCATTTTTGGTTCTCAAACGACAGTTCTCGAGCAACACATCCCCTATTATTCTTCTAGTGTCCTTTATATGATAGTGTTTTTCCCAGTATTGTGGTTGGCACACTACGCTCCGCCAGTCCGAATTATGCCCAATTGCTACTGTGTCTGCGTCTATCCAATTCCCATGCTCTCTCACCTCCCCTCTCTCCTTTTGCAAGCGTGATCTTCCCTTTGGAGCAAAACATTGTGTTGGCAAAGCGGATCATTTTCCTGTTTTAGGTGTTTTGTTCTTGTCAAAGAATTGTGTAAGACCCGCTACACTTTTGCGCGAATCAGCATTTAATTGTTGCATAGATTTTGTATCTTTTCTACTATACATGCGCCACACTCTTATAGTTATGATATGCTATACTTAGTACACGTACTCTCCAACCCAATAGTTTGGGTGCCACTACAGTTTAATCGATTGTTGAACCGGCACCGCTTGTTCTTTTTCTCTCTTACTATCTCCGGATTCCTCGCTGCTTCCGGTATTAGCGCGAATGTAGCTGTCGGTCCACTCGATTCGCAGAAACCATCTCGAAACTCTCTTAAATTTCATATCAAGAAATGCATGGATGTAATCTACCGTACAGGGTCGATTGTGAAGTATGTAGAGGTAAAGACTAACTGAGTTTGTCGAAGGATCGATAGGTAAGCATCACCGCCACGAGTGAGTGTCTTCAGCTCTTCGAGCAAATCTTTTTGTACTGTCAGATCAGCTGGCATCGATCTGAACAACGTTTGCCTACAGTACTCTTTTGAGGACTCTTTTGAGGTAGAACGAGAGTAGTATCTTTTGGTGTTTTGGGAAAGAAACGTATAAAATATGTTACATGTCCGTGCTGGATTAAGTTCTATAGTACTTACCCGTCGTCCACTTTCTTCTTCTTATATGCTCTCAACGGGCGTAGACCTTGCGCTTGTACGCGATGTGTTTGAGCATGACACCATTTCCGCTTTGTGTGAAGAGTTCCTGCAAAGCAGATGGGATATTGTGAAGCTCTGTATATGTAGGATAGTGCCTTAGGTGAACGAGTAGTGCTAATAAGAAGAACGGTCGAGTTGTAACGTGATCGAGATTCCCAAGAATCCAAACTTTCACGTAGGTTCACGAGTGTTGCTTACCATGTCGAAGTTGGGATAGTCCTTGGTGAGCAACGACAAGTACTCTCGTGTATCCTCCGCGGTCGCTTCGTATCGACTGCACGTAGTGATTATTTAGTCAACCATATAACACTTACTTATTTCACATTAGGCGTCCTGCAACGATTCGAACGAATGTGTGTCTGACTAGATTCGATTCAACCAATCCATCCTTAGTCTTCACCGCCTCCATTATGCTATCCTTCATGTTGTGCTTCGAGCATATCTCATCCAGCGTGTCTTGCAGAAGGGCAGGCGGAAGGTCCTGCCATTGACAGTACATGCATTCCTAACGATTCTCTCTCTAACATAAGCGGTTATTGAAAACAACTCTTCGAACATTGACATATGAATGTAGTGCTTACTCCTTTTCTCTTCTTATGCGTTCCTCTCTTGCGAGTAGTACCGACCGCACTCTTGTGCTTAAGTACGGGTTTCACATCTTGTTTGACCGGTACTGATTGCGTGATTTGCTGCAAACAATCCCTCTATGTTCCGCTTCGTAACTTCTCCTCAGACAACTTAGTATCTCATTAACATTGTCAAGTAGTACGTAATGCTATGATTTATTTTCATATTTTGCTCTTACTATGTACGAAAGGTATAATTCAGTTGCTTACTACTTTGAGATCAATCTTGGGGACATCGGTAGAAGTTGAAGGGGTATCCGCGTTAGAAAGTGGGGTGACAGATAGCTGTTGAGGACTGATAATCGGAGTATACTGTTGAATATAGAACTTAAGAACGTAGACAACCAACTAACTAACTTGTATCATGGAGAGTGTTGTTGAGATAGCCATTGGTGGTACAAGTTCCACTGCAATTGCTCGTGATTTTGAAGAAAAAATAAGTAAATGCGCTTACTTACCTGCATAGGATCAATTTTAGGCGATCTCATAGTATTCATCGATGGGGGATTCTAGTACGGAGATGTCTAAGAGGTGTAATTTATGTGCAGCGTTTAATTTTTTTCCATTGTGCGTTTAAATTGCTTCATTTCTGTCCTGAATACTTCGGAATTAGAGACCGCGAATCCATACCATTTAATCCAATTAAGCTATTTTTATAGAGTTATGTTTCATACCATACACATTAGGAAGAAAGATTCTGGTAATGTTGACAGTGAAACGTAAAAGGCGAAAATCGGCTATCGGTATCGATTCGCGGGCTCTATTCAGAATTAATGTACCTGATTCCAATTGTATCCCTGATTCACTGGAGTAGACATATGAGAGAGCGGAATAGATGTGTGATTGAGCGGAGTAGACATAGCAGGTGGAGCCATTAACTGTAGAACTGAGCTTATGTAACCAAGTATGCAGACATACCGGGTCTTTGCTTGGTGTCTGAAGTGGGTACGGAAGCATAGGGACGAGAGGCTGATAACTCGGGCGCTGAAACCGACATTTGCATAGCTCATTAAAGAATTCACTAACCGATTCCGTCTCAGATTCTTCTCTTCTCGCGCTTTCCATCGAGGAACACTGGGTTTATCTTATACAGATTTGCACGAATCAGAATCTTACCTGTGCTCCCCCATAATCGTCTTGTTCATTCATTTAAAATTCAACCAGCACCTGTAATAGCAATAACACACGGTAGTACTGCGCCAATTTCGGAATTGGGATGCACTTATCGATTAGTTCACTACCGTACTCAGCCACCTACTTTTGCGCACTAAAATACGACAGTTCCTTAATTTTTTGCGTCATATCTAATATAGCTTTTAGTTTTGCTCTTGATTCCCGATACTTCCCATTATCCATCCAAAATTGCGAATACGATGAACGCGTACTTATTTATGTTGAGAAAAGTCATGACAAAGATCCCGTCTTGCATTTTACAGAACGACGATGAATTGCGCAATGAACCATGATCAGTCAGATACAGTAGAGCGGTTTCAACCGAATACATTACTAACCAACCTCATCAGTTTGTTCTTTATTCAGCATTATACTTGTCCAGGTACAACTAGTTCTATGTACAGAGGCAGCCATGAACAGTAAGTAGCGTTTTGTTTACAAACTCTTTTTATATTAGCTATATCAACGAAATTATTCACTTAGAAATAATGTTTATGGCTGCTTAAAACTCGTGCTTAAGGGATACATAGAAGTGAGGTCCGACAGATTCGTAGGCAGAGAGGGGATAGGGGCTAAGGAGTTTGTGGATGGGAATGATGCTTGGAGGCTGAAAGGAATGTTATATTCCTATTGGCAATAGGCTACTACGCTGATAAGTTGTTGTTAAATGCGAAAAAACAGATACCTATCCATTAATTCTTGCGTACACACTCTAGCTATTTGTTTACCTGTCCGAGAATGGTCTCCACATGATACAGTCCGGTCTCCTCATCGAACTTCTTAGTTTGAAGCCTGTTCACAATGAGATCCCATCTGCTTCCAACCTTGCAAA
>LS827275.1:29398-41081 GCA_900490955.1 Micoletzkya japonica
GGGGGGGGGGGGGGGGGCGTACGGCGGTGGCGGCGGTCGAGGCGGTCGAGGCGGTCGAGGCGGGGCGCGATCTCCGCACACTTGCACGACGGCTCGCTTGCGAAGCACACAATGTATACCAAATGCCACATGAACGAGAGCAAAAAATGCTGATGCGTGAGTCAATCACAGCTAGAATTCGTTCGATATTTTGGCATCCTGACCCTATAACCTTACTCGACGGCTGCTGTTGTATGCAGACGGCCGAGGTGAAGTAGAGGGTGAAGTTGAAGTAGGTAGGGCTGTAAGGAGAGCTGCCACACGCCCAGGCACGCGTCCCACGCAAACGACGAGTTCACATAGTTCTCGATCGTGCGACTCGTCTCGTTGGGCAGGTTGAGACTGCAATAGAGCACTCTTGTGCATTCCGTGCTATACAGTACTCTTGCAATTAGAGGCCGCGAATCGATACCGATAGCTGATTTGCACCCCGGTCACGCGTTCACAACCAACATTGCCAGAATCATAGGTATCTCTTAATACGTATGGAGTGAAACGTAACCCAGGAAAAAGTGCCTAATGGAATCGATTCGCGAGCGCTACTCCCAAAACATGCGATCCTTTATACCTACACGTTTTTTTTCTGTGTGCCTTGCCGAAAGATAGCCGAACCCACTCCAGCACCACGGCGTATCTATCCGTAACCGGTGGTCGCATTGATGGCATTGGAGCAGACGGGGACGGCGGAGGCGTTGATGGCGACGGGACATATCTATTCAGCAGAGGAGGCGCACGGGCTGGCCGTGTGGTTGGCCGAGATCGAGGGCGCGGACAGCGCTGGAAGGCCCAGTGAGTACACTGTACACGGAGCGAAAATTCCATAGCACACAGCGTGAAATTACCCTAGCCGGCAAGGGTATCATTCCCCAACAAAGAAAGAGGAGGCGGAAATTTTGGGGTATTTTCACGTTGGTGGCATTTCGCTTCTTGTTAGTGTAAGGAGCGGGAAACGGACCAAGCGTTCTCAGTAGCTCATTTGTGCACAGTCATTGTCATTGGTGCTAATTCCTGTGTCATTTTATTCTCTTTCACTTTGTTCTCTTCACCCGCGTTTCGATGAAACTGCATAAATATCTATCTAAGCGGTTGGCTGAGTTTCATGTCTCTCAACATA
Source organism: Micoletzkya japonica (assembly GCA_900490955.1). NCBI lineage: Eukaryota > Metazoa > Nematoda > Chromadorea > Rhabditida > Diplogasteridae > Micoletzkya > Micoletzkya japonica. The sequence goes on from LS827275.1 coordinate 30,552, forward strand.
TTCACGGCTATCGCCGGTACAGGCAGGCCTATGAAACTTAAAGGGTCCCTCCAACCATCTCATTCATTCCAAGAGATAACCAATTAAGAGCGGTTGATTGATTGTGAGAGACAAGAGAGGAATGAAGAGACGCAGACAGCGAGAGAAATCTTTGCACAGCTTTTTCTCAGCAATGGCGAAGTTTCAAAAAAAAAGGAGAGAGGATGAGACTCAGGGCAGTGAGAGCTATCCAATGATGTCAAAAAATTCATATGTTGATATTGCCTGGAGGGGCCCTTTAACCATGAAAGTGGTCCGTTTCCCGCTCACTAATGCAGTGATGTTCGCGTTTGCAACATTAACTGTTCCCGAGAACTGCAGTAATCGATATATGCCTTTACAGATCGCCTCCCAACAAACCGTTGTCAATATCTACAGCGTAGTGAATGCATCATGTGTTGTTAAGACATGAAAAACTGAATGGTTTAAGGAAAAAATTTGTTTTTTTTTTACCAAAGTTTGAAAAAAGTGAAACTTTCCTTCGCATCTCCAACCCGGACGAGTGGGTATATATTAATTATTGTGTCAAAAAAGAACGAAGAACCGCAGGCGATGAATTCAAAGTAGACTTGTTTTCCGAACTTTGTTATTTGCCATCCATATGATGTTCTGTTATGCTTCATTGGTGCCTTTTAGTCACCGCAATACTCATTGCGAACAGTTATCGACTATTCTTGCTTTAGAATAACATAGAGATTAAATTTATTATGGTCAAATACATTACAACGAGAGCATGGCCTATACACAAACGCAATAATGAATGAAACAAATCACTACTTCGTTTTACTTATGGAGGGCGTCTTTTCCTAGCAGCTATCTAGTGCGACTACCACAGTGTTCTGACAACAGTGAAAATGTTATGCTAACGAGATGCCGAAAAGTGACCCTGACTTCGGTAGGAACTTTCGCACGGAAAATACCGTATCCTTAGCATTTTGGCTGGTTCGATTAACATTTAGAACACTGTGCTACTGTAACCTAAACTATGTACACTTATGGTCTCCATATCTACACAGTATTACATTCTCTTCTTCTATTCGCAAGACACTATGAGACCTTCTATTGATCATTAAAACTGGATCAATACTTGACGTTATTGACCGAATAATCTGATACATACCAAGCGCGAGACGTAACATTTAGATTTGGAGCATGTGATTCGCGTCTTTTTTTACAACGGTGACCTATAATTGACTGTCCTGTGGAGGGACACGATGAATAAAATAAAGAGGCGCGAATAGCAGCTCTGCTTATATCCATCCAAAATTAGCTAGCCGGTGAAGGACTTCAATCCAAGTTGAACGAGAGAGCTGAGTAGCTGGCCCTGGGGACCGCCCTGGGCGGGGGGCGGACGGGGAGTGGGACGGTGAGGGAAGGGGTCGACGAAGGTCTGCCTGCAAGGAGTGCGACTTGCAGGGCAATAAAAAGACCCGTCAGCAGAGCATGAAAAGGCAAGCGAGAGAGTCTGGTTCAAAAATGAGAAATAGACAAAAAATTACCTCAACTTTTTGACTGACAAAGCGGTCGGACAAATAGTGGGTGGAAATAAGTATACTTAGAACCTGTTTTGAACAACGTCATATTGAATTTCAGAAGACCACTCACTAGACTATTGCTGCGAACGAAAAAGCTCCATCAGTAAGCATCATTACTACGTTGTCTGCGCTTCGTTCTCTCGCCAAAAGTAGGAATGAGACGACGAACCATAGATATAGTCGAGAAAAACGGAGCGTATATTATTGGCGAAAAAGTTCCGTCAGTAAACTCATTCCTACTTCGTCTGCACTCTCTTCACACCGCTTCGCTCTCTCGTCGGAAGTAGGAATGAGACAACTGACGGAACATTTTCCTCAACCATAATTCTGTCTGCTATAATTACTGCTTCTTCTCCTAATGAGCTCAACGCTCAAGAGGCTGTGAAGAAGCCCCTCTGCTGTGAGAGGACGACTCTGATGACGAAATAGAATTACCAGATATACCCAGTAGGGTTTGAAAACCAAGCCTTTTAATTGCATCATGAGACCGAGAGAGTGATGAGGCACATGGAAGAATGTAGAGAGTCAGACGATAAATAGGCAAATCGCGCTTGGTTTTCAAACCCCAATACCCATTATGATAATCTTTTTAGAACGTTTTTGCGGGCATAAACATTTATAGTCCACGGTATTTGCGCAACATGAGAAGGCCAGAAAGAGGAGGTACAAAAGGAAGCACAGCATTCCGCCTGGTGAAGATGTGTCTAATAGCGAATTGACCACTATTTTTGAATTTCAACAGTGGCTGAACCAATCCGCACCAAAATTTCGGAGCTTTTGCAATACATGTTGACGAGCTTACGTTTTTAAATTCATAATTTTCGCTTAACTTATTCGCCTACAGGATCGGATTCTATGCGCGGAAACCGCTATTCGCTATTAGAACACTTGGAATGATGTGGATGAGAAGAGGACCGGGGGGGGGGGGTGAGACAATGAAAGGGAGTTAAAGACCCGCTCTGGCCAGTCGTCGGTCTGTGATTTTACCACTCCTTTGTGGACCTTGGGGGGACGGTGAGTTTTGCTGCTGTAGAGCGTGAGAGTTGCGTTTATTTTCATGATTATGCTTAACCCTTCAGAGGCACAGTGTTCTAAAAGTTAAGCGAACGAGATAAAATGCTTAGGATACGGTGTTTTCAGTGCGAGAGTTCCTACCGAAATCAGGGTTATTTTTCGGCATCTCGTTCGCTTAACATTTCACTGTTGTCAGAATACTGTGGAGGATAACAAACGAACGGTTCAATATGTTCAATATTGATCGTGAACTTTGGGAATTTTGGTAGTTTCAAGGAAATGTCAGTTTTGTTCAGATATTACACGACTCAAAAAGTTTGCTATTAAATTTTCCGCTTTGATGACGACTTAGCCGGGAAATAGTAGGTATTTATGTAAATTTTGAAACGTAAGCGAACAGGGTCGCCTCCGACATACGCATATCTCCACTCTCTGGTCTCCTTGAACCAATCTTTATTCTATTTTGACGCGTATCTATATATATCTGTGACAAACTCCGTGAATATTGCAATATCTAGGTATACTTGACCGACGGCTATAATACAGATGGAAGCCGAAAATAGCTCTAGTATTGTTATTTCCAGATATGTAAAATGGAAGGTAGCATTTTTGATAAAATCGCTTCACTAAGTGCGACATTTCCATCTCACACATCTCCTCCTTCCTGAAGTATTTTAGTATGACAAAGATAAATGGGACAGCAAATAGATGATGGAAGGTCGCACAATGTTCTAAATGTTAAGCGAGCGAGTCGAAAAGTTTGAAATATGCAATGTTGTCCACGCAAGAGTTCCTACCAAAATTAGGGCTATTTTGCGGTATCTCGTTCGCTTAACATTTACACCGCCGTCAGAACACTGTGGGTCCGTCACCCTAGTTTATCTCTACTTTTTGCAAGCCCAGACAGGATTCGCTTCTCCATTCCCTTGCAAGAGATGCTGTTGTTATTCCCCTTCTCTCCTGTCACGACAGTCTCCTCGGAGTACGGTAGTTGTATGCCCGGAATTCAGGGACGATCGTGCCGGGAATTAGCCGTGCATAGACGCATGCATAGACCCTGCCCTCCGGGGAATGCGGCAGGATGATTCGTCAAGGAGGGAAGGGGGAGGGAGGGGGGAGAAGGGAGGGAAACGATGGGATGCCCCCCTGACATGTTTTGACATGAAGTGCGTGGCGCGTATTCATACATGAGAATGTGATGTAGATGGGTGGGGGGGGGGAGGCTGGCATGACGTTAAGCAGAAGAGTGACGGGAGTGGCAGCGGAGGAGTGGAGTGACTCGCACTTCCCATATTCTACTATTAATTTACCATAACGGCACAATCGTTATCCTGAATAATGCAATGTGCATTGTCTTTTTATCGCTTCGTCTACGTCAGATGTAAATGCGCCCCCCCCCCTGAGGCGAAGCGGACTGCAGAGGAGTGACGGAAGTGGCAGCGGAGGAGTGGAGCCATTCCATTCGGGTCTTTTTGATGTTTCTATATGCTTCACGACCAGCTTATGATGCACAGCTGCTTATCCTTGGGGGGGTGAAGCATGAGCATCAGAGTTCGTTTGATGGCTCCTTGGAATAAGCGTTCTTATAGCGAATTCCGCGCATTTGTATATCTATGGGCTAACCATTCAATGAATAATCATGAATTTAAAAACTTAAGATCATCATAATGAACTCAAGAAGTCCTGAAAATTTGATGCAAATTGGTTCAGCCACACTTGAGAAAATTCAAGAATAGTAGTCATTTCGATATTAGACACATTCTTCACCGGGCAGAATGCTGTGCCTGAATAATCCAATGTGCATTGTCTTTTTATCGCTTCGTCAGGCCCATCTACATTAAACGTAGATGAAGCGGACAGCAGAAGAGCGACAGGAATGACGTGACCCGTGCATCACATGATTAATTTTTTATTAACTAATTCGCTATTATTAATTTGCTAGAGTTTGCAGACTGGTAATTTTGGTCAATATGTTCCATTAATTTCGGCGACAAGACGCGTCCCGGTTTCGAATGACGCAGGAAGCATAATCATCGTAGATACTGACCAGTCTGCACTTCTCTATGCTTTACGACAAGAATATAATCTCTTACCTTGAATAATAAAATGTGCATTGTCTTTTCATCACTTCGTCAGGCCCATCTACATCAGATGTATGGTAGTCGAGGAAATAGTTCCGTCGGTCGTCTCATTCCTAGTTTCGGTGAGAGAGTGGAGCTGTATGAAGAGAGTGCAGACGGAGCAGGAATGACCTTAGTGACGGGAATTTTTTGACAATAATGATCAAGGAGGGCCCAGCTTTTCTGTCTTTGTTCATTGAAATTTATCGAACAGTCCCTGACGGGATTCCCTGAGGTAGTACTCTTTCCGGTTATACGTAGAGATCATGGAGCATTCTCGGACTAATGCAGATAATGCGCTTAGTGTGGCTGATAATGCGTTGATTTGCCATATTCAGGCATGCGCCGTCTAATTTATGAGGCTTTCTGAGAACTCCGCGCTGTTGATTTCTTATAGCGCAATGCCGTGACAGGGGCAAATGCGATCAAGGAGACATCAACCGGAAAATCAACAAGATTAGATTGATGAAAATGATTCATTATTATAGTAACCTGTAAACGCGCATGGTAGGTGAGAGTTGTGCACGCAACAATTCTTTTTAAATAAATAATGCCTACCGTCCTCGTGATACTGTTCGGCAAGATCGTTATAATCCGTTCATACAGTGTACTTATCTCCTCTCTTGCCAGCCTTGATTCGATCGCCAAACAATCCGTTTAGTTATCTATAACACAATCAGCGCAGAGCAGAACACAGCACTGCTGCCGTTGTTTTCTTTTCTACCGAATTAATTTCCCGCCAGCTGATATCTATTTTTTAGAATACTGCACTACCACGAAATTACCTTGTTACTGCGTAAATATAACAATGGGAAGTGGCAAAAACCGTGCCTAGGTCATTTTCACAGTTCCCTGGCCTTCTAGCACAGTTTCGCTTTCAATTGTAGACTATTATCCATTCTCAAGTCTCTAAAATTATTTTATTTTCAAGTTTGCGTGCAAGGATAGCGCTCCGTAGAGCATTCTACCCCCCAGGCGGTTGTCTAATCCCCCTCCCTCCTCTCCCCCAATCCTTGCCTGAGGGGGAAGTAGTCAGTTTACATTTCCTGCTAGTCGCTGCCATAATGAGAAGATCGCCGTGCATTAGCTTCCCCTCTCGGTCCATCTCTCTATATATATATTTCTCTCCCCCATCCCCCCTCTGAATATTTCCTGGTTGCTCGTTCGTTGGTTCGTTGCCTACTCCCATCCATTAATGGCCATCTCTCAGACCACCTTACTGAGAGACGGAAGGCTTGCTATACGTTTTTTCCGCGTTGACTTCCGCTATTTTACCATCTTCGTATAAAATAAAATATCGAAAAGCTTTTTCAGTACAGAAAAATAGAACAAACTGGCATACGGGTGCCAATAGGTTTGAAATATAATATGCCTTTTCCAAAAGGTGAAGAAACGGGTGTGTTTGATTTCAGTAGGGAACGAACGCCTGAATGCCGCGATGGCGCTCTGTTCTATTGTTGTTTGCGCTCCTATTAGTCATCCCTTGTTCTCTTTTTTTCTCTTTGTAAATACTTCAACGCTTATTTTGGTTCCAGAAGTGGTCATACAATCGTAAAAAATCAAGCAAAAAATTATTCCACAGAAAAATTCCTTGGAGTTTTTGTAGTTTCCTCGTCCCTTCCTCTTTCGTCAAAATCGTGTCTACAGTACCGCATACAATCGGGGCGGGAGTCCCGGCCGGGTACAATTAATGCCGTCATGCGCCCTTCGACGTCCGGTTCCGTCTCCGGGGATTAGGAGGCCGTTCATTACCTCCTGATTTACGGACGCGGCTCTAAGACGTTCGTTAGGCAAGGGGGAAGAAGAGAAATGACGGGGGTCTCTAGTCTCGCGAATTACTGAAGGACGGGGGTACGGTATCATTCTCAACTCGCTGGATATATATGTTTGAGGAAAATTTGTCAGTTGAACCATTCTTCTGACGAGAGAGCAGAGCGGTAAGGAGAGAATCCAGACAAAGTAAGAACTAGCTTTTACTGACGGAACTGTTCAAAAATAGCGGCAGATAATCAAGTCAATTAGGGCTCTGAAAAATTGGCAAAATAATCTGCGCCAGACCAAAACGCTGCAAATATTTTTTCATCGAGGAAAATGTTCCGCCTATTGTCTCCGTTCCTATTTACGAAAAGAGTGCGAAGTAGGACATGAGTTTTCCGACGGAACCTTTGGCTCAATAATATTTCAATATTCACGCGGTAAAAAAACGGAATATATTGGCCTAAATGGCCAGTATGAGGCACAACACTTTAGCGGGAATAATCCAATCCGATAGTTTCGTTCCTTCCACAATGTATCTAATTCTGTCACCCTTGCACGCTTTCGCTACGATGTTCGTCGGGATTTGTCAATCCACTATACCTAATCTTCAACATCAGATTTTTGGATTTTGGTTAGTTTATCAGATTTGATGATTAGTCCCCCTCGGCGACCGGTCACCGACTTGCAAACAGCGATGAATAACTCAAGAATAAAACGAGCTATGAATTTAAAATTTTTTGCAGAGAGCCAGCTCAGCGTGAGTTACACGGCGCTACTGCAAATTTCATTTCGATATCTTCAGAAATATAATAATTGAACTACGCGCCTCTGTTTGAAAGACGGTGACCTACTTTTGGGGGGAGATTAATCGCGCGGCAGTATTGTATACTTCCCCTTCCCGATAGATATTATATTTTCCCCTCATCCTCCTCTCCCGTTCTGCTATGGTCCATTACTCGTCGCAGCGCGCGCGCGCGCCAATCTGTGCAGTATACATCCCATTTTCAATCTCCCTCCTCCTCCTCCCCCCTCTCTTCCTCCCAATTGTATCCTACATGGCTGACTCATCTATACTGCCATTCTCCCGTCGGGAATCTAATTGAGAGGGAAGAAGAAGAAGAAGCAGCAGCAAGCCATTTGGAGGCTCCAAATGAGGCAAGAGGAGAGGGGCGCTTTCGCAATGGCTCTTCTCTCTTAAGGGAGGGGAGCGGGGGGGGGGGGGGAGAGAGACTCCCTTATCTAGCATGTATCTATCAGAATGAGCAGTCACTCAGGACTACTCTGAAACGGGAGCTGATTGACGTTGGAGATGCATCTCTGGTTTCTCTCTATCTCTGCCCCTCTCCCCTCTCCCTCCCCCCTTTTACCTATCAACTATGGTCTGGAAAATCGGAACGTATAATTCGTGATTCCGCCGCTACGGTCTTTAGCGATCTTTTCACACTTTGAAACGATACCATTCCGATCCACGACAAGACATCAACGACCGGGACGATTACATCCTCCATTTTTCTCTACTATAAAGAGTTACTCTCTCTCCAAACCCTCTCTCACACTGCTCTAATCCCATTTCTTCTTCTTCGCATTTTCAGCAGTGCGAGCTTATTGTTGCTTTCCGCTTTTGGCTTTCTCGCAACATATTAAGCGAACTTTATTATATTTAATTTACGGCTAAGCATGTAATTTATCTGAGTTCCTGATCCAATAAAGATTGCTCTTGTGCACAGCTGCAGTCCATCCATAAGTCAAATATTGTCCCCCCCTCCTCCTAATCGTTATTGAGATATTCTCCCACGGTTAAGTACCCACAAGTCAAGTAGCTATACCTAACAAGGACCGTATCTGTACGACCTAGGTATCTAAATAGTAAATATCTAGATAGGTATTTATTGGTGGCTCGTAGAACTCTGGAACAGCTCATAAGAACGTTCAATCTGTAGACCCATTTCTTTGTTGTCTGCACTCTCTTCATAACGCTTCGCTCTCTTGTCTCAAATAGGAATGGAGACGAAATTAAATAGGAATGGAGACGGAACATTTTCCTCAACTCTTATAAAATACGAAGACAAAACAACGAGTTGCAAGACCAATCAGCCAGCCAAGCTTAGGCTTCAGGCAAAATTTTCCCAGCAACGAAGCGTGTATATCGTGACTCAATAATAACAATTACGGAACAACAATTGACAAATTGAACTAATTGCTTTTTTCGCGCTCTACCATAGGGGACAATGCACAAACTACGTTCTTCTAGAATTTGGGAACTTAGGCACGCAGCCTATCTTTGATGCTTTCGTTTCACCATCAACATTACAAGAATCCCACTTTTTCATGCATTTTATTGAGAAAGATTTCTTCCAGCGTTTGACTTTGCCTGCAATCTCCTCATACCGTTTTGCTCTCTCGTCTATCGTAACCGCGCTACCGTACCTAATCCTCCCATCTAGCACAACCATACCCTAATACATAGAAAGAGCGTAGTCAATCAATTTCCAACTATCGCCAACTGACCCTACCGTACCGCTCCATCCTGGAACGAACTTACAGTAACCCATTCTCCTATCTGTTCCCAACTATGGCGAACTGACCCTACCGTACCCCTCTTCCCTTAACCCTCAGGCCTAGTCAAGAGACTCTCTCTGTCTCGTCCTAATGAGAATCGATACAAGCCTTGTACACGAGGGGAGGACCTTCTTCTTTCTCCTTTTTGCCTCCAGCTTAACCCGCCTCTTGAAAGGGAAGCGCAAGCTGTTGGGTAGGGGGGGAAAATTATCTTGCGAGGGGACGGGGAGAGGGGGGAGAGAAAGAGAGAGAGATAGAAGGGAGTGAAAGTCTCGAAGTCCTCCCCCTCCCCCTCGCCAAGTAGAGGGGGGAGGCCACATCGATTGTGTCGCCTACGGGCATGGCAGAGCATGCTTGAGAGAAGGGAGAGACTCTCTTCCTCCCCTCTCCCTCCCTCGCTTCCCACTTTCAACCTCGCTTATCTCTGCCATCTTCGTTCATTGGCGTTATATTGCACCCCCTCTTTCGCTTTCTTTGCTTATCGTAAACTTTCACTATCTTTTTACGTGGAACATTTCCACATTCGTAGACTTTCCATCATTATATGGAACAGCATAATATAATACATCTTATCGGATATATGGAGAACCTTTTCTCCAACCCTTCTTGCTCCACTCCTCCGCTCTACCCGAGTAACACAGTGTTCTGACAACAGTAAAAATGTTAAGCGAACGAGATGCCGAAAAATAACCCTGATTTCGGTAGGAACTCTCGCACGGAAAACATCGTATCCTAAGCATTTTGGCTCGTTCACTTAGCATTTAGAACATTGTGTCTGAATTATTTAATCCCGACGCGATTCTTCTGGATATTGCGGGGTTCCCCGGGGAGGAAGAGCCTTTCTGAGAGAAATCTCACCTATCCCATGAACTAACTTACTGCTCGACTTGCTCTGTTGCTCTCGTTTATCCAGTAGCGAACTACCTGGTTAGATTCGGCGGTTTTCCTGATTTACCGCACGAATTCACCCACACATACATGAGTTCGCGCAGAAGCTGTTTATCTGGGAAAGCACCATTTGATCAAATCGGTCGTTTCATCAACCGTGATCTACATATACCTAGCGTTGACGAAACGTCCGATTTGCTGAAATGGTGCTTTCCCGTTTATCTTATTGTTAGCCATATGTACCTATGTACTCTTCCTCCTCCAAGCACCAATCCGTTCCTTACTGAAAACTTCTGTAACTATTGACTTGTAATTTTTTTTCTCTAACCCATCTTATATACTAAACGTTTTATATGGCGTATTATGCTCCTTCGCACGCATAATACTCTTGTCTATTTCCGTTCCATTGCGGTTCCGCTTCGCTCGCGTAAATCTCCTATAACGTCACGCGCGGCTTTTCCTCTTTGCGCCCAAAATCTTGGCGCGAAATTCAAATATGTTCCAGACCGCCTCTTCGAATCGTCGGCCTGCGCACGGTGTATGGTAGAGGGTCGCGGCCGGCTGACAGGAAGCCTCCACTAGGTATGATTATTATGGATATTATTATATTATGGTAG
>LS827275.1:41181-51897 GCA_900490955.1 Micoletzkya japonica
ATATCTTATACGAGGCCATAACTCCGTTCAAAAAGGGTCTAGAAACTTCTGGTTGGGTTCATTCGATTCATCTCATCAAGATCTACCTGTGTACTAAGTTTGAGCTCAATTGGTCCACGCAGAAAATAGTTATGACGAAAAACATGAAAATCGCATTGGGTAGGGGTCTATTTGGACTGCAAGGCAAATGAGCTGTTTTCAGGCGTTAGATGCTGCTCAATCGCATTCAAATTTGGTATGCGGGTAGACAGGATCCTAAGGATTCCAAAAATTCCAACCAGAACTTTCTACGACCATTTCTAATCGAGTTACGGCCTTATTTTGAATATACCGAATATACCGAATTTGTCCCGGTATGAACTAAGTTGACGGTATATTGTGGCTATATATTACCTACATTGTTATATTATATTTCTGAAGAAACGATAATTTTTGCTGCTCTTTAGGCATGCAATGCCCTTGTCAGTCCTTCGAAATGTAGCCCCGAGCTTTTGCTTTTTTCTCACTGCTTTGCTCTTTAGAGCTCGGCAGAGCGGTCAACATACTAGAGTTCGTTTTTTTGACGCTTTTCCACGGGCTATGTTTTTTCATGCTCTAGCTGAAACATAGCTGAGTAAAAGCGTCAAAAAGAGAACTCTACAATATACCTACGCTCCGACGACCGGGCAAAGGTCGTATGGGGTTCCCCCCCCCCGCCCCATTCACTAGAATATTAACAGTATATCTGGGGGAAGGGGGTGTAGAGGCCAAATGGCCAGTGTGGGAGGGGCGTTAAATACGTCGCCTTTGTTGACGTGCAAAGTACGAGCGGGAATCGAGGGATGTTCGGAAGATCAACCTGGCATTCATACCGCAAGCTTGAGCGGGCTCTTGAGAATACTACAATCCGAGAGGCTGTGAAATATCTGAGCCAAACACTTTGTTATGCTTGAAATTCCTTAGTTTCTGTTGTGGGAGCATCAGTGGGAAATCTCGTTATTTTTTTTACAATTTTCCCAAAAAACAAAAAGTTTTGTTCGTCCTTTTTAGGTTGTGTTTTAGCCATGCTTAGAGACTCGTCAACAGCGACACGCTCTTTGTCCGTCCCCCCCGCCTTTATGACAGTGTAAACTCTTACCACCTCCGCCTCCCCTTCTTTGACTGTTGTCGCGTCCATAGCGTGAACTCTCGAGAGTTACATCTTATTAATAGAGTTTTATATCTAATTGACTTCCATGCCTGTCTAGATTAGACTATGCTGCAGTAGATCGTACTACTCTTGTTTCATTAATTTTCCATGCAATGAATTCCGATTAGAATCGCCCCTTGCTATGCTCTTCTAAAATCGCGACCTTTACGGAATGGAATGATTCGATAAGTCCCCACTTACGGCTTCCTACGCATGTAGATATTATTTGCGTGGCGGCTTGAACTTATCCACTTACCGAACGCGTATTTCATGTTTACTCCCTTTTCGCTAAGAGCTCTGCAATTATGAACCTAAAAACATTATGGTGTAGTGAGTGCGGTAGTAGTGTGGCCGACGTTTCGCATTTCACACTAGACTTTGCACGAGAACTTCTCTTGCGTGCGTAGAGCCTTGTTGAGGGGCTGAAAAGAATGGCTTGTGAGCGGGGCACAAGTTCAGAGTCTCCCCTGAGGGTCTTTCAGGGGATTGGGGGGGGGGCCTTTTTGCTAGCTGTGCTTCGAACCCCGCGTAATTTCAACCTTGGAAAGAGCGTCGTCAAAAAAGACCATGGCGAAATAATGCGCACAAGTGAGAGGGGTTTTAAAAATACAGCGATGCGCATCTGCTTGAAACCTACTTCAGCCGGGCAGAGCGAGGCGGCCTGGAACAAATTCCGATTCGAGTACCCTTTAGGGCAATTGCGGAAGGGGGGGGGAAGGGAACGGAAAATGCGGGAAAGCGAGGGGAGATTCTCGTGAATGATGGGAGGAGGAGAAGAGGGAAGGGATGAGATTGACTGACTAGCTCACATGACGGCTTGTGTAGAGTTGCGCTCATTTTCGCGCACGGTTATGAATGTATATAGCATGAAGCATCATAGCTGAAGATTGGGGTAGAGATAATAATAATAATAATAATTTATCATACCATTGAAATTAGTAGTGAATACAGAAGTAGAGGGTAGCCAAATACAGTAGAATGGAATGAATTTATACGAAGTTTTTGAAAAGGACAGGGAAGGAGAAAGAACACCGGAAGAGTCTAACTTATTCCAATGAGACACTACTATACGGTTGGGCAAAAAAATTTTGGAACTTGGATGACTTGGTTAAGTAAGGGCACAAACGAAGTGGACGTCCTTTAGGCCTCATGTTTTGACTGAACAAGACTACATCTCGAGAGTTAATATCTATAAAGCCGTGAATGATTTTGAAGGTGGATTGAAGGTCATTAATATGGCTACGATGAGAACCTAGATAGGCAGAGAATCTGCGAGGGTGCGAGGCTGTTGGAACTCCTTTTGTCGTTACTTTGTAGACGTCACACGTGCCCTTCATAGAGAGACACACACATTTTGCCTCGGGGCTCGATAAATATAGCACGTAGCCTGCGGGCAGGGCAAATATTTTGGCAAAGCTTGAAAACCGAGAGAAATAGATAGGTGGATGTTGACGACCGAAGAAGGAGGGAAAAGGTTGGCACGAGAGGGATGAGAGGAAGAGTAAGCGAACGAGCGCATGTATAGTGGAATGAACGGCGATCCGTCAGTTTCTTCCGTTCCAAAATGAGTCTAATTCTCGCACCTTTGCACACTCTCTCGCCTTATCTTCGGAATGATTTTCCTGCGGATCTTTTTAATCCGCTCAATTTGTCTCGGAATCTATTGGAGACGCAAATATTTCATAAATAAGGAAGGTTATCCAGTATTTTTGGTGAAAAAGTTCCGTCATTAAACTCATTCTTAATCTGGAGACCCTTCGAACAGCTTCGCTCTCTAGTTGATAGTAGGAATGGGACAACTGCCGGAATTTTTTTGCCCCCCCCATAGTTCGCAACAGGTAGGATGATGGAAGTTGCAAAAAATGTAGACAGTAGGGGCTGAATCACCTTTTCTCTAAGCGAAGTGCAAAAGAACTTTGTGACTCTCCGTTTTCTCTAAAATTCCACTGTGTCCGCGCTCATTCTCCTCTAAATTCAAGGTGTACGTGGGACTTTATCTACTATCTATGTCCCTCGTACAAAAATTAAAGTAAAATACATAATATATTATTGATTTTTCCAAGATCCCAAAAAAGTTGCCTTGCAGAATGGGCGGCAGTCTCTCCTCGCCGCTGGGCAGTCGACCCCACCACCACGTCGCCCAGTCGACCTCCGTGTGCAACCACCTTTTCGCGCCGCCAGGTAGAGCCGGGAACCGGGAATTAGCGATTGGACTTTGCGGAACCGGCTGCGGGATGAATAGGTTGCAAGAATGAACGTGTAGACTCTTGGTGAATCACCGCTTCCGGGAAGCGGCATGCGTGTCAGAGCATAACCTTTCTTGTCGCTCGTCAATGAGGAATATTCTTTTTTTAAATTATTAAATAGTATATTATTTAACTTCTAAAATATTATAATATTTAAAATAAGTTCTAAATCACAGATACGGCTGCCCTTTACCTTCCCTCGAGGCAGCCGCATTGGCCGGTGGCCTGGCAGCAACGGAAGAACGTCCACCCGGAGGAGAACCGACGCGAACGCGTGCTCAAGCTGGAAGGTGTGCGATCTTTGGTCCTTGATGCTTGTAGATTGATCTTTGATCTCTGATCGTGACCGTTCATTTCTCGCTCTGACTACGCCTCAATGAGCGCCCGTGCTGCTCATTGAATCGGTTATGCTTCAAGATGGTTTTTTTCAAGGCGTTGGTTCACGCATTTATCAGCGTTTCTTCGCCTGAGAAGTTCAGAACTTTTCAACTAACAATGAGCCTTTAGCAACCTATCCGCCGGCGCTACCTTACTGCAAAGTCAAGCACTATCTAAGACTCGTCTATCAACCGGAATATACCTATCTTGTCTACACAATAGAAAGATAGATATCTATTGTACAGAGAAGTCAGTATACAGTACAATAATGATGGAAACTCTAAAAAAACTCTTGTTAAAAAATTGCAGAGCACTCGCGAGCGCCGTTCTCCGTGTCGTCACCCCGCCGTGACTCCCACCCCCACCACCCCCACCACTCCCACCCCCGTCCGCCCCCCTACTCCTCCCTCTCGCTCTCCGTCGATTCCAACTCCAACTACAATGGCTACACCCCGCGCAGCAGCAGTACGGTCATCCCGAACCTGTATACGATCGCCAGAGAGGTCAGTACATATCTCAGGAATGACATAAAGAAAGTCTCTCTTGTTATGGCTCATGCCTGAAACCAAACCATAGAAAAATGATCTAATTCAATTAACTGGACGCGATTCGGGAGGTCTAATCCTGGTGGTAGTCAACTAGATGCAAGGCAAAGCTGCTTACGTTTCGAGTAGGGATATAGACGAAAAGATTGCGCCACTAAGCTCATTCCTAGATTCTTTGTCTTTATCTACCTGAAGTTGGCCTACCGTAATCTCACCTTGACCTACCGTACCCCCTCGCTTACAGGGCAGTCACGACGCGCTCAACAACAACAACAACAACAACAACGTCGCCATCTCGCCACCCACCTCCAAGGCCACCACCCCACTCTCGCCCAAGCACGCGCCTCTGTCCGCGTGAGTTGACGGGAGATCAAAGATCAAGGATCAAAGATATTTTTGTTTGTGAGACGGAAAAGGATGAGGGTGTGAAACCTAACCCAGCCGGGTTTCAGCCGCTGCCCCACGCGCATTCTCGACGCGGTGGAGAAGGAGCAGCGCTCGGCCCGGCTATCGCCGACTGACAAGGACGTCTCGCCTACCGTACACGCGCCCCTCGAGGTACCGTAATCTTACGAAATATTTTACGATCAATGCATTTTCGATGGTTACCGCTGGCTTCACGCCCCCCCCGTTTTAATTTTATAATTCAATAATATTCCGTCAGATAGTAATAATATTTTTTTCGCAGGTTCGTCGCCGAACCATCATGCACGCGTCGACGTCGGATCTGTTGCGGGGCATCGGGCGGTTCGTCGTCAAGAAGTCCAAGGTTCGGGATATATAGTGGAATAAACCGATCCGTCCTTTTCTTCCGTTCCAAAATGAGTAGTGGATTAAAGTTTAGAGCTCGCGAATCGATAC
This sequence comes from Micoletzkya japonica, assembly GCA_900490955.1. Classification (NCBI taxonomy): domain Eukaryota; kingdom Metazoa; phylum Nematoda; class Chromadorea; order Rhabditida; family Diplogasteridae; genus Micoletzkya; species Micoletzkya japonica. Next base: position 46,380 of record LS827275.1, read on the forward strand.
CATTTAATCCAATTAGGCACTTTTTTCAGGGTTATGTTTCACTTCATACGTATTAGGAAATGTGATTCTGACAATGTCGGTAGTGAAACGTAACCGGTGAAAATCGGCTATCGGTATCGATTCGCGGGCTCTAGTCTAATTCTCTCACTTTCGCACACTCTCTCGTCTTATATTCGGAATGATTTTACGACGGATCTTTTTAATCCACTATAGTAGGGAAAAATGAAAGAAATAATCGTTCCGATTCCGATGCCTCCAGCGTCATACTATCTAATCATAATGCTTTCTATGTGAAAGACTTGGTGTCAGTGATATCAACCGACATTAGAACTCTTCGACATCTGATTCTAGAAGGAAGCAACGTTGCCTCAAAGAGAGAAAAATCTGCTAAACAGCGCAACTCGAAAAACAGAATTATACGTTCCGTTTTCTTCGACTATATGTTGCAGGCTGCCTATATAACCTTTTGTGCTGCCTTTGTCTCGCAATTTTCGTGATACAGGATGTTTGTAATATATTAAAATTTCATTATTGTCGCCAGATAGACAACGCTGTGACCGGTGGATGGAGTAAAACAGTTAAAGGAACTGGACTACGAGTTTCTGGCAATATTCCCTCTTTGAACGAAATTTATCTATCGCTTCCTGCTTCCTTTAAGAATAAGATCCGGGAAAATAGCTGATGACGAAATTAAAGGTGGACCACATCGACGCGGCGCACGTGGTGATGTGGATGCGGGCGGTGGACCGCAGTCTGCTCCTGCAGGTGACCCGATTGAACTATCGTAATCTAGCTATTCTGTAACCCGTAGGGCTACGGTTTTTATTATATATATATATATATATATATATATATATATATATATATATATATATATATATATATATATATATATATATATATATATATATATATATATATATATATATATATATATATATATATATATATATATATATATATATAATCTACAAATGAGAAAATGTATGCCACTCTTGAGTCTAGATAGTGTAATCCCATGCATCAAGAGCGCTCAGAATCGCGTGTAGTGCAATCCCATCGCGAGATGATTTCCTTGGGGAGAGATGACCGATGACCATACATTCATCTCGATCATAGATGCATCATTCTCTCTGTTCTCTCCTCTCCCCTCCCTCCCCCTCCCTCTTTCTCTTCTAGCAGCTTGTTCATTCCAAAGTCCTTCCTTCGTTGATGGAGTATCAAGAGGCACGCGTCTCTCCTAAGCCCCTTAAGTCCCCTCTCCTCTCAAGAGAGAGGGTGGGAATCACGAAATACGGGAAAAGAAAGCGGGCATTGAAGGCAATTTATTTAAAATAAAGCTTATAAACTGTAAACCGAATTACTTTTGCAATACATAGAAGCGAAGCACTGCAGCAATCTCAATGAGCTGGACCGATTATATTTTAGAACGCATATATAAAACAGTAGCGCATCTATAAGCATTACAATCATTATAATCAGACCTAAACCGACTTCAAAAAATCAAGTTTGGTAACGATTCCTCAAGTATAAAGACCTTTAAAACGTAAAAATGTGGCATTGGAGAGGTTCGAACTGGGATAGCGATAATTTATCGGGTTTTCTAAGATAAAAGCCGTTTTAACCGGTTTAAAGTTGTCTAATCATCACCAAACTTGGTACACAAGTAGATCTCGTCCTGAGAATTCCAAAAATTCCAATCAGAACTCTGTCCGATCTTTTCCAGCCGAGATATGGCCTTGTTTCAAGTGTTTCAAACACAATTTACTAGCTTGACGGTACTGCGTTGCGCGACGTGACAGCTGAATGGATGTCTGATGAGAATGCGGGGAGCCGGAGTATAGCAAAAATGCGGGGAGCCGGAGTATAGCAAAAGGTGCATTTCCCGGCTCTCCGATCGTTCGCAAGCAAATAATCTAGATATTAAAATATGTCAAGTTATGCTAATATAGCGAAAGTTGCACGTTAGTTGGGTAGGAATTGTGGGGAATATTTGTAAGAAATCGAGAGTATGTTTGGGACTGCGTCTTTCGCAATGCAACTCCTCCGCATACCCTTTCGCAATGTCCTCGCTTGATGAGTTACTTTCCCCAGGCTTCCCCCCCGCCCTTTAATGAGCTCTTCTATGCATGCAGAGTGGGGCCCGGCTGTGGGATAATGAACGGAGCCGGACCGAGGGGACCGGGAAGTAGCAAGGGGAAGATTTGAATGCATAGAAAGCTCGGGAACCTGGAGGGCACGATGGCTGATAGGGGGCCGAAAGTGCGGCCCCGTTCGTACCCGTAGCTATACCTTTTCTTCAATCTTCAGGGGAAATTAAATACTCTAGAAATTGTTTGTTGTCTATAAATAGTGAGGGTGAAACATATTTCAGATCAAGGCAAACTACGCAAATGGCAGATCTTTTACACAAAAAGCACATAAAGCACATAAAGTGTAATCAGCATCACTTCATAGAGATTGAGTATCAAAAGCTCAAAGAACGATCATCTCAAAAAAAAGGTCTAATTCAGGGCTGGCAAGATATCGCCTTCATTAACCCGGCCAACCTCGTCTTCGTCTTCCTTCTGATGCGCGACGTCGACGATGACGACGAGTGCCTCTACGTAAGGCGTTTCCCGCGCTTTTTTAAAATTTGAAAACGGGCGAGAAAACATTTTTGAATTTTGCAGACCTCCGAGGGCGTTCACCAGTGGGTGCTGATGTGCTTGTACATCGCCTACTCGTACATGGGAAACGAGATCTCCTACCCGCTCAAGCCCTTTCTCATTCAGAAGGTACGGTTGTAGTTTATAGTTTGTAGTTTGATCTTTGAAACTTGCACTTTGTATTCAAATTTCTATGGGCCTTGCACGCGTTTCAACAGTGATGGAGCGCGCAAATTGAATATATTTGAGCAAGTAAGTTCTGCGAATGTGGGGGAAGCTTTGTGCGCTAGACTTTGAACCTCCTTTCCTGAAAGACAATAAATTATACACAATACTTTTTCTATAGCCCATTATTCAATGATTTTCATTGTGAATTATGCACTGCACGAAGAAATGCCCTTACAACGTTCTAGGTACATCTGCTTTCGCAATGAGAGGAATGACGCAATGAGATCATGACATATGAGTGATACCCAGCTTTTAGTACGCCCAGATGGAATGCACACTAGTCTTCGAATCTCGCCAGCCCACCTCGCCTCCTAGCCATTCCCTCTTGCACAACAATACTTGACGTTCAGCGATTGAATTACCGGGGGAAAAGCGAATTCGCCAACATTCGCCTAGCGTTTCGAGAGGGACCGAAAATGGAGAAAAAAGCTATTCTTATCCGGCATTTGTAGGCGTACTAAATCGTTTCTTCTATGAATGTGCGCTATAAATCGTTCCGCGCTCCGTACTATAGTACAACTACAATTTACAGGTGACAGCTTATTTTTCGCGATTGGGGACCTACTTTAGCTAGCAATACGTGGCTATAGTGAATTAAAAAGATCCATCGGAAAATCATTCCGAATATAAGGCGAGAGAGGGCAAAAGTGAGAGAATTAGACTCGTTTTAGGAACGAAAGAAATCGATGGATCATTTTATTCCGTTATACTAGGGTTCGCTTTCTGACGCTTATTCACGGAAATGTGCCAGTGTTCGTGACGATACGTGAAACATTTGAGAAAATTTTCCACGTTACCCAAAGCAAAAACCTTCTTCCAATACTCCAAAAAATAAAGAAATGCGACTGCAATTGGCGCTTCTGACAATGAAAGTCCGTGCAAGTCGAATGTCCTTATTTACCGTATGCCCGATAATGAATCAAAAATCAATCGATATTGGGTCCCGCTGCGATCTCCCTGATTCAGGACAAGCCGGACTTCTGGTCGAAGTGCGTCCAGCTGTCCCTCGAGCAGAGCGCGGACATGCTCCGGCTCAACTCCTCCTCTGCCTTCTTCACGCAGGTCTTCGCCGACCTCAAGCGCTACACCGTCGACTCATGATTTTTTATCTTTGGTCTTTGGTCTTTGGGCTTTGATCTTTGCTCTCTGACCCTAGCCCCTCATCCTCGATCTCCTTCCTATCAGCCTTCGTCCTCTCTTGATCTTTCTTGCCTTTGCCAAATCGCCAGAACCTTGCTTGGTGCCACACTTTTCCTCGTTCTTCCCTATATTCTGTATCGTGCGGGTCGCCCCCCCCCCTTCTAGTCTGTCCGACGATCGATCTCTGATCTTTGATCTTTGATATCTGATCTTTGATCTTTGTAGTTTTTAGTAGCATTGCTTTTGCATCCCCCTTTTCCGCTTCATTTTCCGGTTCTTGCACTTTGTATTTTCTTGCTTTCTTTTGCTCAAAGATCTCTCTTTATTGTGCGTAGTAGAAAGAGACCCGAATCGAAGAGTATATTGTTCACTTTCATGACAGAGCCTGGTGAATAGTGTATCTATTGATGGTTGCACTTTGATCGTTGATCTTTGATCTGTATGATGCCTGTAGCTTGATCTTTGATCTCTGCTTTCCGATCTCGATTGAATCGACCCGATCTCTCGTAATATTTCTGAAGCTTTGAGGTTTTCCTTTCTCTTGCACAACGCGTATAAATGATGAAAGTAAGGTTAGACGGAATACGTTGACATCACAATTGAGCTACATATAGTCTGGAAAATCGGAACGTATAATTCGTGATTCCGCGGCTACCGTGTTTAGCGCTTTTTTCACGCTTTGAAGCGATACTATTCCGATCCAAGACAAGATATCAGGACCATGGATAACAATTAGAGATCAGCATTTCCTAGAGCTTCGCATAGTGCATATTAGAATTTGGTAAGATCAGTTTGAATGGTACCGGAATCGGCGCTACGACCGGAACGATAATATCTTCCATTTTTCTCTACTATATAGGTAGTAGAATCGTTCGCGGAAAAGAGGATGGATCCCCCCTGAAGACTTGGAGCACGGGGTGAGTAGCTCCAAACGAGAATCGAGAGGACTAATCAAGATTCCAAGGCAACTCGGACTGAGTGGGTTTTTGAAGATTCTTTCTAACCTCTCCCATCTATATCAAAGTCCTATCCTTTGGATCCAGTTCACCTATCAACTGAATACTGCATCTCAGTCTTTCAATTGAACCACCAATTGAATTCTGCACCTCAGTCGTTTCAGCCAAAAAACTGAATACTGCATATCAGTCTTTCTGTTGACCCAGCAACTGAATACAGCATCTCAGACGTTCGATTCAGCCAAAAAAACTGAATGCTGTATCTATCTCAGTCTTTCTGTTGACCCAGCAACTGAATACAGCATCTCAGACGTTCGATTCAGCCAAAAAAACTGAATGCTGTATCTATCTCAGTCTTACATTTGACCCAGCAATTGAATACTGCATCTCAGTCTTTCAGTTGACCCAGCAACTGAATACTGCATCTCAGTCTTTCAGTTGACCCAGCAACTGAATACTGCATCTCAGTCGTTCAGTTGATCTATCAACTGAATACTGCATCTCAGTCTTTCAATTCAGCCAAAAACTGAATACTGCATCTCAGTC
>LS834940.1:25027-37363 GCA_900490955.1 Micoletzkya japonica
TAGATCTTTTGAATATACGAAACTTTCCCTAATATTCAACAAATAAAGGCAAAAAACCGGAAGAAAAATGATAAACTGGTGCGCGAGCGCCAAAATTTCCTTTAGAGAGTAGGCCGTGGTGTGCCTGTGAGTGCACGGCGCGGACGACGTTTTCTAAACGTCATAATGCCGCACTCCCTTTAGGGTCGAATCACTGTGAGGTGATCATCACCCCGCATTTAGCACCCGGCTCCGAAATCCATAAATAACACTTTTTCGACGGTTACCTATGTATTTTGGGCTGCTCTTTCCGAATATGCAAGAAATTTTTCGATTAGATTTGTTCTAAAGCTGATAAGGCGAAAAATACGGTAAAATACGATATTTGTCCCACAATTTTCGGTTTTGACGGTAGATCGGTATCAGACCCTGGCTTGTGCCGATCGGCGCATCCCGCCAAATCAGATGGGAACAACTTTTCTAGGGGTAAAATACCATGAGGAATTTGAATCTGCCATAAAATTTCTTTGCATCCCTCTGCGTCATATCGAAATTTGATGATAACGAGAAAATGAAAATTTTTGTCTTCACATTGGGACAATGTTGAGATCTATTCTGAAGTTTTACAAAAACAGTTTTTAAGCCATTGAAAATTAGAGAAAAAATTCTATTAAAAGATATGTTGACCGTTTTTTAGACTCATTATGCTGAGGAGTTATAAGCTTGTCTAAAAAAAGGGCAACCCGAAACAACGAAAAATCCGTTTTTTGCTCATAACTTCTTTCAAATTTTTTATCAATTCGCGGTTTTCCCCATTGGATTCAGCGTCAAATTCTACCCCAGTGAAAATTTGAATCAACTGTTTTAAAAATAAAATTCCTAGTGCCAAGCTTGTGCTAGGAATGCTCGATCGTCTCAGACAATGCGTCATATAAGAAGAGCGCTTTTTCACTCAAGGTTAGAAGTGAAACGTAAACCTCGAAAATCAGTCGTCGGTTCGGTTTCACGTGCTCTAGTTCACAGTGTTCTGCCGCAATGCAAAACCTTTGGAAAGCCACAAATCATTCCGACATTTATTAATACGGTAGAACGGTGGGCCGCGCACCACGAATAAATGATTAGGAATGGGAAAGGAAGGGCATCATGATGGACACTAAAGCTAACATAAATCCGACTCCAAGGGCCTTGGGGAACGCAAGAAAGACGGTGTCCAAGTCATTTTCGCTTTCCAAAGGTCTGGAATATTGTGTGTTATGTTTCACGCTTCCATAAATACCAGAACATGTCTACAGAGGTCACAAAGTGAAACATAACCGTGAAATAGCGTCAGAAAGCGAACTATATTTTACATGCTTACTATTCGCGAAAGCGCTTTTCGACCTCGAATAGTCGAGATTTGCGACTGTTCGAGGTGTAGTCATTGTAACTATAGTGCTAAGTCACGTCATTTTGGTCTGTAGAACGAATTTTCCACGTTCATTCCTTTCCTCACACATTTAAAAGAAATAATGTATAGCTCAAATACTAAGAAAACTTGTTTTTTTTCTGTAGGTGAAAGAAAACATAAGTCTGGTATATACTTTCGTTGCGAAATGCGTCTAATTCTCTCGCTTTTGTACACTTTCACGCCTGATGCTCTTGATTCAACTCCCACTGTCATACCTCCTCAAGATGAAGGCGGGGTGAAGCTTATCCGGACACACGACTCCGTGCTCTTTTCAGTTATCTTATCTTTTTTTAAATCTTTCGTCTTGAGTTTGCTCGGCAGTCTGCTGGACAGCATCCGCGCGGGCTCCATGACAATGCTGGTTGATGAGCAGGGCAAGCTGCCGACGGAGGTACGGTATTTAATTTAATTTAATTTGTCGACGCATTTGCGTAATGGTGAATCGGGGCACTACTCAATAACTAGCCCGAAACGAAAAAATAGCTATCTACTAATGCCAGTGCGGTCCACGCAATACACAAAAACGAGTGAACGGCGGTGGTATGAGAAAATGTTCGGTCGTTTGCCGTCATTCCTATTGAGCCAAGGAGTGCAGTTACTACTACGGGAACCTTTTTGCCTATTATTAACGATCTCACGGTGTAATAAATTAATAATTAATTAATTCATTAATTAATTAAATATTACCGGCAACAAGGTTCCCGTAGTAGTAACTGCACTCCTTGGCTGAATAGGAATGACAGCAAGCGACCGAACATTTTCTCATACCATCGCCGTTCACTGGTTTTTGTGTATTGCGTGGACCGCACTGGCATTAGTAGATAGCTATTTTTTCGTTTCGGGCTAGTTATTGGGGAATTAATTAATTAATTAATCGTAGATGAAGAACGACGTGGCCGGAAACGTGGTCTACGAGCAGGACACCGTCCGGTTCTTCCAGCGACTCTGCGGGGACGAACGATCAGCGGCCCTCCTGTTCACGGGCGAGGCTATCCAAGTGACGATACTCAACGAGACCTGCTCGCTTGTCGCGTGAGTCACTTATATACATAGAGCAGAGAAAAAAGGGAAGATATTATTGGAGGAACAGGAACGTTGAGAAATCTTTGCATCGCACACTCTGCTAAATACAGTGAAACTCTCTTGGCAAAATGCCAGCTTAGGCTAAAAGCCGGCTCCGGCTGAAGTTTTACGGTGGTTAGCGGAAAGAACTGTGCAGCTCTCTCAACGTTCGTTTTCCTCCAATAATATAATCGTTCCGGGCGTAACTCAGATTCCGGGGCCTCTAGCGTAATTCCATCCAATACTAATTCATACTATGTGAAGGTCTTGGTTGTTGTGATCTCAAAAGGTATTCACTCTCCTTGATATCTTGATTTAGAACGGAATGGTGCTCTCCCAAAGTGCGAAAAATCTGCTAAACAGCGTAACTAGTAAAATTAAATTATACGTTCCGTTTTCCTCTACCATATAAGACCTGGTGAAATAAAAAGTCAGGATGGTATCTTGGCACAAAAACAAAATTCCAAGAATCCAGGTGGAATCTTGGCATTTTGCCTTTGTGCCAAGATACCATCCCTTTTTATCATCGGCACGAATGCTACTTTCCAGGGCATACCAAACGCTGGGCGAATAAAAATATTCACAAAAACTACTATAAAAGCTTAGTAGAGTAAATACGACATTGATCCTACAAGCTGCCGTACTGGTTTTTTTCATGGTTATATCTCATGTGGCATGTAAATGCAGCAATATTAGACACTGGACTGGATAAAATGTAACCATTGAAAAGACCCGATTCTACCCTTTCAAATCTCATTCATTCTCTCGTCTACCTATTGTCGGTCCTCGTATTCAAATTTTCGTTCCGCGCATTCTTGATTAGACTTATTAGGTTATTATTGGAGGAAAACGGGCGTTGAGAAATCTTTGCAGCGCACACCGCTAAATGCAGTGAAACTCTCTTGGCAAAATGCTAGCTTAGGCTAATCTACGGCTCTGGCTGAAGTTTTACGGTGGGTAGCATACACAACTGTGCAGCTCTCTCAACGTTCATTTTCCTTTAATAATATTTAGCATACCAACGGAAGACTTAATCATTACCTTCGGAATGAAAATTTGAATGGCGAGGATCGGCAAGACAGTCTCTCCCTACAGTGCACGACAAGACCTGCCCGGCAGCGGTCGCCACACGCCCTTCAACGATTTCGACCGCGAGAAGGGCTTCCTATTCCTGTTCGCCAGCCGGACTTCGCAACGGTTCGGTTTGGAAAAAACGTTCCGTCACTCGTCTCATTCCTGTTTCTGACCAGAGCTAGCGGTAGAGACACCGTAGGAATAGAGTTTTCTTGCGGTACTTTTCCGTCAATAATTGACACTCATTCCCGCTTTGTGTAGGCAGGATCTCTCAATACCGCTCCATGATTTCGTCAGAAATATGAGCGCGCTAACCTTTCCCCAACAACCTGAACCAAATAAAAAAAGCTTTGAGGCTCATCGAACGCGTGGACTCTGTCATTCTCAAATTCTTCCGGGACGATCAGGTTGGTCAACGAGATCGTCTCCAGTTTGGCATCCATAATCAACTGCAAAAATTATTTTCCAATTAAGATGCACTTCTGGAACGCGCGTTCTATCGACAATATTCGAAACTACAAGAGCGAAAAGCGTAAGACGCAGGCCAACTATCACAGAATCATGTGGGTACTGCTTGAGGGAAGTGTTCCGTCAGTTGTCCTCATTCCTATTTACGACAAGAAACGGTATAAAGGGGGGGGTACAGAGGAAGCAGGAAAGAGTATGCTGACGGAACGTTTCCATCAATAATAATGGCGGTGGTTTGGCGGTTCTAAATGATCTTCTCAATTTTAAGGCTCCGTCAGCTCTCACTTGTCTTCTTCATCTGGGGATGCGGAGTAGTTGGAAGCATCCTCATTTTCGTTCTGGAAAAGCGCATTCCTGTCAAAGTTCCCGAGAAAATCCGGAAGAAGTCCGTGGCTTTATCGGAGTACCTACTCAATATGGACATGAGTGTGTAATCTCTATTATGCTATGGTTCCTCAACCGGCTCATAAAGTGCATCATTTACATCACTGCAATCCCCGAGAGAGCGCCGACGAATGAAGAGACGCGAGTGGAAAATGCATCTAGGCACAGTGTTCTGCCGTAATGCAAAACCTTTGGAAAGCGAAAAATGATTCTGACATTTACTAATACGGTAGGTCGGTGTGCCGCACACTAATGAAGTGTTAGGAATGGCAAAGGAAGGGCTCCATGGTAGGCGCCCAAGCTAACATAAATCTGACACTTAGCACCACCTAGAAGCTTAGGAATATGATGTCTTTGTTATTTTCGCTTTCCAAAGGTCTAGAATACTGTGTAGGTAAATAAGACACTTTATGAACCGGTTGTTCAACCCTAATATTCACTTGTTTATTTTGTTTGTGTCATTACTAATTCAAATCACGGAGGTCGGAGAATAAACTTCATTCTTCTATGTTCTATGTTTTGTGATGTAATATAAATGGATTTTTGCATGCCACTATTCATTACTGTAATCGATCTGCAGATGGTGATCCACTTGTTTTTAACCAGTCACAGTGTTCTGGCAACGGTGAAAATGTTAAGCGAACGAGATGCCGACAATAACCCTGATTTCGGTTGGAACTCTTGAACGGAAAACATCATATCCTGAACATATTGGTTCGTTCGCTTAACCTTTAGTACACTGTGCAGTTTTGAGCACGAGAATGGGAGGATGACCGTTCCCGCTCCCAAGCCCCCTACACAAATTGTCGACCAGCCAGGGTCAACCCGACAATCGCGAATCACATCGTTTCCTCTAAAGGGGCGCTGGGAACGCCGACCCTTAGGCTACCCCCTTATGGGCCTAGCAATCGTACCATGCTGAGAAATTATCTCTTATCCCAATCCCTGCCTAGCGTCAGCCTTGTCTTAGTTACTCTTAGTTCGTCTCTAGCTACTATTTATCGTCTATTTATCGTTTATTTGTCTATCCTTCTGTTTCAGAACCCATCAATCATGCTCCTATCTCTTCCAGTCGAACTTCAATCGGAGATCTTCTCCTATTGTGGTGTCGCGGACCGAATGTCACTGTGTGAGGCTTACGACGGCTTCATCCCGATTATTGGACATCGCAAAGCACAATCGACTTTGACTGTGGTGATGATTTCTTTCGTAATCGTCTTGATTTTATTCTTAGGCAACTCTCTAAAGGAGGGAGCTTCATTCGGACCTGTGATCTAATAAAATTCCAGACGGCATTCTTCTGGATTCGATTAGTTTATGTTCCATACCCTGTCTCGGCTATGCAAAAGAGCCTCAATTAGGGTGACTACGGCGCCGAATGATGTTCCTTTTATAAAGGTAAAAAATAAAATTAAAATTCAGATGTCCGATCAAACCATTGCATTCGACTACGTTCTCTCCAGCAGCACGGATGTCAACGTTGTATGTTGTCACTTCACAGTGTTCTAAATGTTAAGCGAACGAGCCAAAATGCTTACGATACGGTGTTTTCCGTGCGAGAGTTCCTACCGAAATCAGGGTTATTTTTCGGGGTCTCGTTCGCTTAACATTTTGACTATTGTCAGAACACTGTGACTTCCGCTCTGACGTATTAGCTCCAACATAGCCTAAAATCTAAGAATATTTTTACACCCTATCCGCTTTTAGAAGCACGACGAGACGACGTTCGCATGCGGCACTCTGAAGAACTTCAGCATCGTGTCGCGGCTGCAGGCCGCGAACATCGAAACGGTATTACAAGATTCATAAAAAAAGTTTGTTGTTAATTCTTCCGTTTTGATGACGGCCTAGCCAGCAAGTAGCAGGTATTTATGTAGATTTTGAAACGTAATCGAACAGGGTCACCCCCGCCTCGCACATATCTGCACTCTCTGGTCTCCCAGAACCGATTTTATTTTACTTCGATGCGCATCTATCAAATTTATGTGTGACAAACTCCATGAATATTACAATAAGTTATCGATTCTACCCGGCAAGAGAATGAATCGCAACCATATCTAAACTTGAAAATTTCCCAACATTACCATTTTCCCGTTTTTTTTCTCTTGCGTCTTTCGCGGTAATGTCGTTTTCCTCGGGAATGTTGCATCACTGTATGCGGATCGTAGAACCAGTTATTGTTGGACTCAGACCACTCCTCTACTATTGCAGGGAACCCTGTCGAGGGAGCAATGGCAGCTTCTCACAGACATTCTGTCGCAGGAGAACGAGCTGACGCAAGTCTACCTTGCCAACACGGAAGAAGCACTGAACCCGGACCTCAACGCAAGCGTGGACGAGTATATGGCGACCATCGACCACCTGTACGCTTTGCAAAAGTCCCCTAAGCCAACTTACAGCACAAACTAAACCTCCGATACTTTCATGTTTGGAAAATTCCTTTGTTCCATGTATCCATTTCAGGTTGCGAACCGTTCTTCCCGGCAAGGTGAAATCCGTTGCTCTAGTTCTAACGTTCCCGACGGACGAACAGTTTACGAAGACGTCGAGAGCCAAGGAAATCGTCATGTTGGGAGCACAATACAAGATCTTCCACTATGACTTCCGCGTAAGTACTGGTGGGCTAAGTTAAAGGAAATGTCCCGCAAAAAATCGTTATTGAGTTAGTCGTTGGAAGCACAGCAGCATGGTCTAGACACAAGATGTGAAAAAATCCCGATTCGAAACGGTTCTCTACGCACGGCAGCCATTCGACCGATAAGGTGCTGCGGTCGGCGGGACGCGCTTGCGTACGCGTTGCGTCAGTTTTTAAACGCGTTTGCGCGGGAAGACATTATGCTAATTAAAATTTTAGGCTATTGTTCTAATTTTCCAGGCTGAATCATAAGAAAACAAGAGAGAATAAAAGAAAACAACAGCAAAAGTGAGGCTAAATTGCGAAAAGTTGTGTGAAAGAAGCTAAAGAAGTTTCGAATGCAACCCAAATCGAAAAATACGAGATTTACAGCGAATAACGAATGTCATGACTTCGACTTTTCGGTGACAAATTTCAGACCTGTAAGAGTGTAAATCTCGCAAAAGAGCATAAACAAGCTTCTAGAAGCTATAGATCTCCCGTGAAATTTTTGTTCAGGGCCCAAAACTTTCGCAAAACTTTAAGTTGACGAGAGGTGGCTCCCGCACGGAAAGTTAGCATACGGCTTTTCTGGCACGATATTTGGCTTTTCTTAATATATCTGGCTTCCGTGTAGGCCTCAGTACGGCCATCTGAATGTGTGGGATACGGTAAATCTTGTTGGGTAGTTTGTAGTTTGGCCAAGCACTCCTCTCCATAAATATACCTAGTGGCATCGCCTGATCTCCACCGCTCTCTCATCTACACTCCTTCACCCCTTCCTTAACTCTTCCTTTCCTGCTCCATGGAGAGCCAGACCGAGCAGGCATTGCCAAGAGTTATTTAGCAAGAAGGTCTAGACTACAAACTACCCCACAAGATTTACCGTATCCCCCATATTTAGATGGCCGTACTGAGGCCTAGGGTGCCGTTTCGAATCGGGATTTTTGCACATCTTGTTGTCTAGACATGCAGCTATATTTCCAACAACTAACTCAATAACGATTTTTTTCGTGGTACATTTCCTTTAAGATTGTAGTTTCTGGAATAGTTTGAAGGAGTGGGAATCATTTTCTCACAAGCTAAACTCCCCGTCATAGTAGTACCAACATGCAGATAAGACATAGCGCTCAAGTCATTTCCATCGGTGGTCTAAACGTTGAAAACCCTCCAAGAGGCTACTATATAACATGATACATCATGCAGATTCGCGGTCTTGAAATCGGTCACCGAGTGCTACTGGAAAGTCAGTTTCTGACTGACATGCTAGAGGCGGGTCCCGAAATGACGCGGACTTTGATGAACGACTTCGAATTGGACGGCGAGCGTGTTCTGAGTATCGTCAGGGTATGACTAAATGCAAACATTTTGAATATGCAAATTATCTGTAGAGCTCTTTTTGATACATAATATCAGAAAGCATATGAATAACTGCTTACCATTCCTAGGATGACCCATAATCCTAACAATCATCCCGTCCTAACCCATCACACCACCTCAGAATGCCATGACCAACGGTCCGTGTCCCCTGCTCTTCGGTCTTGATCGCAGCTCGGTCGCCGGCTGCGTGTCTCTTCTCTCCCGACACTTCACAGCTTATGCGGCAATCCCCGTCCAATATCCCCCCTTCTCCTTCCACATCCAATTCCGATCAACCCATCATGTGATCGAACTTCGGTTCGAACAAGGCCACCATTATGTTGTTGTTAGAAAAGCGTAACTCTTCGTAATATGGACACTTAAAGGATAAATGTATAGTATACATATTGAATGGAAGAGATCACTGTGATTGCTCACAGTGATCTCTTCCATTAAATATGTATACTATACATTTATCAATAGTTTTAATTTAAAATGCTTCTACGCGTTTCTCGATATTGTCTCGTTACATTGTTCTGAGCAGTGCGTGCAAATTATAAAGTGCTTTTTCACTTACTGTTAGATTTTCAAGAGCAAAAAGACACACATCATTTTCTAGTTTTCTAGTGCATCTTTTGAAAATTCAAAAAGTGCTAATGATCGCCACAGGAATTCAAACCGCATCCTCACGATGCTATACATCGTCCTCGACCTTTCCATACTACACATGACTGTACCAGGCCATACACCGTTTCTGGGGTCATATAGTCACTACATTCCGCCAGTCCGAATTCCTAAATTGCAACAGTCTTTGCCCATCTCCATCTTGCTCAGAATGTACGTATAATTAATTCCCCATTCCGTCGTGTCGTGAGATGTAGTGAGCTCTGATCTCGACCTCTCCTTACATTTAGTATGGCCAGGTCATTGTCGGATCATCACATGCCAGTGAGCTAGCCTGCCATTCGTTATATAATAACAAACCGTCTTCGACAGTTGCCGTGTCTGCTGCACAGCATTCCGCCCGGTGAAGAATGTGTCTAATAGCGAATTGGCCACTATTTTTGAATTATCTCTTTAGCGGATGAAGCAATCTGCACCAAATTTTCAAAGTTGAATTCGTAGTGGCGAGCTTAAGTTTTTAAATTCATAATTTTTCGTTAACTGGTTCGCCTACAGGATCGGATCCTATACGCGAAAACCGCTATTCGCTGTTATGACGCTTGGAATGCTGTGGCTGTATCTAGTAGTCGCTCGCATTTTTATCCTACACACAGAAAAATATGTATCGTGGGCTATACATATTAGGTCTCACAGATGGAACCCTATACCAATATGTATAGCGGGCTATACATTTTATGTTTAGGGGTTGGAGGGCGGTCAGCCTATACATATATGTATAGCGTTATCCGGGGTCAGCCAGCACCCCCCCCCCCCAGGGCCAGCCCAGCCACACCGTTCCCCCTTCCCTTCTCTTCTTTATCAATTCTCCCAGCTCATTGTCAGAGTAACAACGAATAATGCAAAACTTTATTCAGAAAATCACAACAAAATTAAACACTCAAAACTTAAGAATGCCAATATAAATTAAACTAATGATAATATAAAAATATCCTAAGCACTCGCAACCTTCCCTCATTCCCCATCTTCAAGTCTTCCTGGTCGCATTCCATCTTGGATACGGTGGTTGTTGTCCATTGGATGGTCGGATCTTCGTTATCTGTAATTGAATATATTTAATAAGAACAATAAGACTCCTCATACACTAGATCCAAGGCATTTAGAAGTTTGTTTGGTGCGTATACAAGTAACCAGCGCGAAAACTCATTCTAAACGTTTGCACCTCTAGCGCAGTGTTTTAACGTGGCTAGTGCTAAACCCTAAAATTCAATTTTGGTTACCTCACAACAGAGAAATGCTTTTGCTAAATTGCTCGATTTCTAAGTAAATATCGATAATTGTCGTAAACTACCCACATGCTCACAAACCAAATGTTCAACTGCAGCAAATGTTCAATTAATTTACGCCTATAAAGCCTTCAAGATGAGAACTAACTAGCATAAATGCTAGAATCTAGCATAAGATGCGAATACCCCTACAGTAATCCTCCTAAACCTTCCCCCTCCCTTTACCGTAACCCCGTCCTCTCCTGACGTGTCCTCTGCAACCACCTTTCTCGACCACATCGTCCATCGTTCCGTAGCTGTACGCAGGAACGAAGGTCCTTGAGGGTTCCTGCACCTCTGTTAGAGTTACGGTAACGTAGTAAAGACGACCAGCTAACAGTCAGTAAGGTCCATTAAGAAATTCAGTTAACGCAATTTGATGAAAAAATATAGTGACCAGGGGTTTCGTCAAATCCTAACCAACAGAAAAATCGCGTATATTATTGTAAGAAGTAGAAATAGACTCACCTAAGACAGGCGGTGGCTATGAGGAATTCCCGATTGAATGGTGACGGAGCAGAGCAGGTCAAGGGAGGGAGAGATAGACGCACACTGAAAAAGATTGAGTTAAAAAGTGCCAAATCGCCTATCTTACTTCTCTTATTTTGGTGCTTCTTTTATTGAGATGCTTAAAAGTAGCACCTGCCTATTTAGTTTGTTCATGTTACTTGCATTAGAAACAAAATGAATAGGAACTACTGTTTTTGGGTGAAACTTTGAAGTCTAACTAGCTCTATTCTTATAATTTTGCATCTCAGGTGATATAATATGGCGTGAAATAGATGCAAAATAATAGGTACGCATGCTAGTGTTGCCTTAACATTTTTAGTGGCGTACTTGCATAATTTGAGGACATCAAAAGCAACAACACTAACAAGGCGTTTGCAGTATGATTCACGGGTGCAGGCACCCGTCCTAACGTCCGATTGGACAACCGCAACCGTGTACGAAATAAATAGAAAGGCTCCATACTACAAATAATCTATCTGACCCTCAGTCCGTCCCATACGTGGGCTGGAGTCCGATCCGTGTCGTGGCACGGGCCCGATTAGTCAAATCGTCAGCAGGTACGTAGATGACCGGTACGGAGGTGATCGATCCCTTCTTGGTGGTCGTAATTCGTCCCTGCAAACATAACAATTATAATCTTGTACTGCCCGACTGTAGAAGCCAGCCCAGTACCCCCCCCCCCCCTTGAAAAGCATAAGAAAACGAAAAGCATAAGAAAAGCAAGTAAATCATAAGAAAGTCGAAGAAAATGAGCGAATAGGGGAGAGAGAGAATGTCAGTACTGCCGTCCCTATTGCATTTTTGCTGTGCTGGAAACTTTTACAGTTTCAGTTTCTATTCATTGCATTCCCCTGAAATTTCCACCGAAAACAATCATCACTTTAATCAATACTGACGCTATTTACTGCTTAGGCTATCTTCATAAAAAGTAACTAATGTTCAAATTTAGGAAAGCTTGAGGACGTGGCGGACCCCGGTCTGTATACAGAGCGCAACAATAATTTGGAGAGAGCATCTTATGCCAAGCGTAACAGTAATTTAGAAACGGGTTAAACAAAACAGAAAGAGAATAAAACCAACCTGCACTTCAAGTTACCTTGAGGTCGATCCGCCTCCTTCATTAACTTCAGCCGACGAAGACGGTCGCCACCTCCTCATGACGACGCGTAGAATGGGATCTGATAAAGAAACAAAAGAAATAAGAAAACAAATGTACGGCAATGCAAACGAAGAACTTTGCGAACTCTGTGAAATTTTTCAAAATCATCTTGCTGCTTAGGATACGGTAAGCATGAATCGGGTGACCAGTGTGACATGATTGTTATTTTATTACCGTATGCTTTTCTTTTCTTATTTTTTATTTTCTTATGATTTTTTAAAAATATTTTGGCTTGTATTCCATTTGCAACCACAAGCAAAGCACCGAATACAATAACTTTTCAAGTTTATGGAAAGTTCATGGAAAATCGGAATGAGCAAGAGTATTAGAGTTC
>LS834940.1:56554-71924 GCA_900490955.1 Micoletzkya japonica
TCAAAAGTTGGTGAACTTTGGGAGAGGAGAGGAGACGTAAATCGGGCTATATTCTTAGAAGTTTCCTGACTTTGCGAGTGAGTATTTCGAGAAATTTTGGTTTGTGACCCTAGGTAAATTTGTATGGAGATTTCGAATATGTAAACAGATTTGTCGCACGACATACAGTAAGCTCACAACACTGTGTCAAATTCACAAAATTTCTCAATTTTTGAAGAAGGAACTTGTAATTTCGGCTATGCATTTAATTTTCGATCTACATTACGAATGTTTAACTTTTGTTATCCTATTTTAACTTTATAGTGTTGTTAACAATGCAAATCTTGGAATTAGATCCTAATTCTTAGCGTATGCTGACGCATCAATTGCGCTGATTCCAAAAATATAGAATTCGTACACATTTTATTGAGATAAAGTATGAAAGGCAAAATCTGCAAAAACAAGTTTCACAGAGGTGGAGTCGAACCCGCAATATGAAAATACCAAGTAACACCCATACCTATTGCGCCATACAAGATACATCTTGCTGACGCTACATCCCCCTCACGGTCCTCTCCCTTCCCATAACCGAAAGTTGGCCAATCTCTCCCGAATTTCTGCCCAACCCGCGCGACCTGCCAGCGAAAGATCGCTGAGAAGTCGGTGAACTTAGGGGGGATTAATCGCGCGGCTGGGCTAACAGTGAAGGGGTTCCAGAGGACGGAGTCTTGATAGATAGGAGAGGTCGGGGGCTTCAAATATTCGTCAAATATAGTGGAATAAAAAGATACGTCAATAAACCATTCCGAATATCGCGCGTGAGAGTGTGCAAAAGTGAGAGAATTAGACTCATTTTGGAACGAAGGAAACTGACGGATCGGTTTATTCTACTATACTCACTCAGCCCGCGGTGTCCGTAATCTTGAGTATCCTCGCAATCCTGGTTTGGCGCTAGTTCCCCCGTACGCCAAGTCTTCAGTTGATTCATCTTCTTGTCCGGGATTGAAAGGGGTGCGCTTCATTGAGAGAGAATGAAGAGAGCCGACCACCCGCGACGAGGAGAGAAAGGAAGAATGGGCTCTATTCAAGATAATTTGGAGTTTAGAACCAGTTCTTTTCAGTATATGTCTACGATTTTTCACAAGTAGAATAGTATGCACCGTGGCCTTGTTACAGGGCTCTAGCCTGATCGTATTAACTTGCAGGTTCAAGGCAGCGCGCGCGACGAGCAACTCCTCCTCGAAAGCCATTTTCTCACGGATGTCCTAGCCGGACCCTGGAGTCTGCATACTACCACGCAATTCACGTTGGACGGCCAGAGTCTGCTGGAAGTCGTCAGGGTATCACTGTTGCTTTTTTTCCAGCCTTTTTTGCTTTTTTTACTTTTATATTATAATGCTTTCATATCCATACGCGCAAATCGTCTACAAGTTTTGCATATAGATCTCGACCATTTCCAGGCCAAGCCTGATGCTTTGTCCAAGGTCCCAAGATGCGCGCATACGTATTATCTTCATAGAGCGACCAATACGGATGCCGAATCTGCTCCACCATATACGATCCGTGGAACTAAAAAGTCAGAATGGTATCTTGGCACAGTAACAAAATGCCAAGAATCCAGGTGGAATCTTGGCATTTTGCCTCTGTGCCAAGATACCATAGTGACTTTTTAGTTCCACGGGTCTTATTTATACGCCTTCCGCTTTTGCCTACCAACCCTGTCCTCCACCGTATGCCTTCTCCAGAGCGTGATCACTCGCAGTCCGTGTGCCGTGCGCTTTCGTCTCCATCCCGTCTCGGTTGACGACTGCGTCTCCGTACTCTCGCAGCACTTCGAAAGCGGCCAGCCCATCCGCCGCAACCGCACGCTGTATCACTGGTTTCAATCACCTTCCCATGTTATCGCTATCTGTATCGCCGATGGCAACTACCGCAAAGTTTCGGTAAAGAACAGGCAGCACTGAGCAAGGTCAAGATATACTGGAAGGAAAGGATCCGCCAGTATAGTCTAGAAAATCGAACGTATAAATCGCGATTCCGCCTCTACGGTATTTGGCACATTTTTTGTGCATTGAAGCGATGCCATTTCATTCGAACACAAGATATTACAAGCACCATTTTTGTGAATCCAAAATCCACATTAATCGTTAAAAAGTAAAGTTTAGTATATCTTAAGTTCATTGAGTTTGACATACTTGTAGTATATTTCAAAGACTTATATGAATCGCAGATCTTCGTTATTTGCTTGAAAACCATTTCTTTGAAAGAGGTCCGCGACGACCGAAAAAACGACTTGTTCTCGAAGGAGAGGAGCGCATCATAGGTAGGAATTGAGAAAACTCAGAACGGAAATATGTCAAACTTTTTGGCACTTGTAATATCTGGAACATTGATAGCTTTTTGAGACCAGTAACACATAAAGTTTCCCCTAGTGCAAGATAGAGGTTGATTAGATCAATTTGAAAGGCACTGGAATTTGCGTTACAAACGGAACGATTATATCTTCATTTTCTCTTCTAGGTATAGATGAAATCATGCGCGAGAGCGTGCAGAAGTTAGATAATCAAACGCATTTTGCAACCACACCAACTGTTTATCGGTTTATTCCAGTATAGAACCTGGAATCAAAGATTAGCGTTATGTCATTGTATAATGTTTAAAAAAAATTTGGTCGCTTAATGTGATTAGGAAGGTTCCGCAAAAAATGGTGCTTTTCCGAAATGATAAGACTCGACTCTCAATGCACCAGCTCATTTGTGCTTTCATTGCTCACCGTCAATCTGGTGCTTTGCCGAGGATTATCCGGAAATCTAGTACACAACCCAAGCTCCCTAATTGCAAGCAATGTCCTAAAAGTGACCTACTGCCTTACGCTAAATAAACTCTCACCGCCAACCAGGTTCACTGTTATTATATCAATGTTTTTGTGGTAATGTGTATTTGCGTCGTTTTCGGGAAGCGAACGATAAAGTTGTTTTTTCGATCAAGACCACTAAGGAGTTCAAATAGTTACTGAGATTTTGCACTTTGTTGGATTTTGGAAGATAGACAGATATCTATCCGCACTTTACATAGAGAAGAACATTGGTGGAGGGTGGAGAATGACAAGTAATTTACAGAGGAGTGATCAAGGGATGGAAGAGGTGGTTTAACTACCTACAGAGTTCCTGAATAGGTTAGGATTAGAAAATGAAATTTAGCAACAGAGAGGAGTGGGGAGTGGTATGAGTTATCACAGGAGGGGAAGAGGCCCAGTCTACAATAGGAATGTTAAACTTACCAACGATGATGATAGGCACTATGTTCTGAAGAAATGCAAATTGTTCGGAGAGCGAGCGTGCGACGGACGTTTGAATACGATACGGCTAAAATCTATCGCGACTGGCAGCAGCTGAGAATGAAGACAAAAATACTGCAAATTTTCATACAAAATAACTCTCGACTAAACTAAGAGTGGTGTGGTACACTGTAGCTTTTGTATAATTATTTAGGTAAACCTCGCTCGCTCTCCGAACATTCAGAACACCGCGGCGCGTGGAGGATGAGGATGATCAAACATAATACAGAAAAAATGGTCGTGGCATTCACTGAAGGAGGCTATAGTACAGTATGGTGATCGATAGAAAACACCGACACAAATAACAGAAGAGGCTACAGTAAAACAGTAGTGAACCTGATTGGCTATGAGTGTGTACTTATTGTTAGCAGAAGGCTGCAGCGGGGGGTGGACAATGCGTAGTGAGCTAGGGATGTTTGAACATGTATCTGGATGGACTGCTCAGTGCTCTCTGTTTTTCACGCAAACATTGTGGTAGAAAGGGTGGGCCATGTCTATATGGATTACGTGGGAGGCTGATCGAAAGCTGTGCCACAGCGTATGAATGTGTTGGCCGCTTTCGAAGTGCTGCGAGAGTACGGAGACGCAGTCGTCAGCCGAGTCGGGAAGGAGACGAAAGCGCACGGCACACGGACTGCGAGTGATCACGCTCTGGAGAAGGCATACGGTGGAGGACAGGGTTGGTAGGCAAAATCGGAAGATTTCTACATTTCTACTTGAAGAATGAAGAGGCGCAGAGATTGAGGTAATGGAAATGAAGCATTCTCTTCCGATTTTGTCAACACCTGTGGAGGAGAGCAGTTTCGCACTGATCTGGACCATTTCATGCTTGGACTGGAAAAGGTCCAGATTAATGCAAAGCCTTGCAGACGATTTGAACGTATGGGTATGAACGTTTTAGAATGTGGAAGAACAACAGTCATACCTTGACGATCTCCAGCAGACTCTGACCGTCCAACTTGAATTGAGTGGTAGTATGCAGACTCCTTGGTCTAGCGTCCAGCACATCCGTGAGAAAATGGCTTTCGAGGAGGATTTGTTCGTCAGGGTCGCTGCCTTGAACCTGCAAGTTAATACGATCAGGCTAGAGCCTTGGATCAATACCACCGGCGAAAATACCTTACTCCGCTAGGGACTAATTCCGCACAATACGGCACCAGCGTGAAAATACGCTACAATTTCCGCCTCCCTCTACTGTTTTGGGGAATGATACCCAAGCCGTGGGCTAGGGAATTTTCGCTCAGTGTGTGCAGACTATTCTGCTTGTGAAAAATCGTAAACGTATAGTGAATAGGCCGCGGTCCTAGTTCTAAATTCCGAATTATCTCGAATAGAACATACTCGATACTCGAAGTGGAAGATCCGGTACTTTGAACAGAGCAAAACGAGTTGCTTCGTCTTCGAGTTTCTCGTGAACTCCTGTCCTCGAGGAACGGCAATGTAGAAGGCGACCGTTTCCACCTTTCCGCCGGCCAAATCATGTAGTCTGAAATGCAATCTAAGAGGTTCTCCTAAGCAAGGAATTTTTGTAGCGAATTTACCTGCGACGTTAACTTTACACAATACATGTAGTATAAAAAGAGGGAGGCGTACTGCAGGGAATTAATGAAAATATCGCGCAAAAAATTCTAATTCCTTGCTCCCAATCACCGTAATCTGCGTAGACAGTTAGAAATGTTCGATAGTACCTACCCGGTACCTAGGGAAGCTATCTAGCTGTAGGGGTTTCACACGTCTTGTGGACAACCACTACACACCAATCCGGCTCTACTTACATGCTTCCGACGGTGTCCAAATACTCGTCGAAGCTTCTCGCGTCTCCGTTCTCCACGTCCTCTTCCGTATTCGAGAAGCCGATTGTCCGCAAATTGTTCGCCGTGGACATTACGTTGCTGAGAACCCTCCATTGCTCGGCCGATAGACTTCCCTACAAAACGCTTGGGGCTTCGTCTTACAAAAATTAGTTTTTTTTTAATCTCATAAGAGCATGCTTACGTACTTAGAGCTTCAAAATGCAAGCCTTACTGTTCTGAATTGTACGCCCAGCGAAGAGAAAACGGTATTCAGGTGTTTCAGAGTACCCTCTTCCCACTTCAGTTCCTCGTGTGCCTGAATACGAAGATGCATTTTGCTCTTTTTAAAAAGACTTTACATTATCTATTATTGGTGGAAAAGAATGTCAGTAAATCTTTGCAGCAGCGCACTCCACTAAATACAGTGAAACTCTCTATGCAAACTGCCATCTTAGGTTAAAAGCCGGCTCCGGTTCAACTTTTACGGTCGCTAGCGGATTGCGCTGCAAGGATTTATCAAAGCTTCTTTTCCTCCAATAATAATGCAAAGTAGAAGTATGAGCTCGCAAATGAAAGCTTACATTAGGTCTTAGACGCTGGTCGATGGGCTCGGTGATGGACAGACTTCGGTCGGTGTTCTAAATCAACATGTTGTCATGAAATTTTAGAGAGATAATCCAACGGGATACGTTTCATAGAATCATATGCAACGTAAATTGGAATGATTTTGACACGGAACTACATACCACGGTAAGAAACGCCTCGCTTCGACTCTGTGAAAGGAGGGGAACGAAGTCTTCATATGCCTCACATAGGGATAGAAGGGCGGCCAGATCACAATAGGAGAATATCTTCGATTGGAGTTCGACCGGCAAAGTGATGAGCATCATGGGGAGAGGCTCTGAATACGTAGAACCTTTTCTCCCCTACGCATCCTTTCCCCCCATAAAGCACACAGCGTTCTAAATGTTAAGCGAACGAGCCAAAATGCTTAGGATATAGTTCCTACCGAAATCAGGGTTATTTTTCGGCATCTCGTTCGCTTAACATTTTAACTGTTGT
Source organism: Micoletzkya japonica (assembly GCA_900490955.1). Taxonomy (NCBI): domain Eukaryota; kingdom Metazoa; phylum Nematoda; class Chromadorea; order Rhabditida; family Diplogasteridae; genus Micoletzkya; species Micoletzkya japonica. Next base: position 62,726 of record LS834940.1, read on the forward strand.
CAAAACACTGTGAGCATAATCATCAAAAGTCCCCAAAATCTTAGGTGTGCCCTACCTAGTTCATACACAATCTGTAGTGTCATTCATACCGTTTCCCACACAACACCATGACCTGACCTTACCAATATTGTATCCAGGTCAGACAATTGCAGCTATAGGTCATGTCGCTATAGTTGTCAGAGCAACTTATTCGCCGATAATCCTTCCGAATTACGCTTTTTATGCTTGTTCAAGTGTGTAATAGTATACGACCGATTCAGAAGCTATCAGCATTGCCTTGTCTAACCCGTAAATTATTGTTCTCCTTACAATTAGTGCTCAGTGATCGTTCGGTTTTCTCAGAGTGAAAACATTCGTTCCCTTTTAGGCATACGTTAACATGCTCTTCCATCTACCGTGTGAACTTCAATCCATGATCTTTTCGTATTGCAATCTTCGGGATCGCTTGTCCCTCTGTGGGGCACACGCGGGATTCACCGCAAACGTTGCGAAGGGACGGGACGTTGCGAAGCTTCGTGTAGTAAGTATATACTAGATGCCTCACAACAAGCCGCCCTCTTATGAAACACATGAATTCAGAAATCCGGAAAAGAACTCTCGATCACCTACACCGAAGACCCATCTCCTTTGAGTCCTCTAGGCTATATGAGCCTCAAATGGAACGATCTGAAGCATCTCAATAAAGTATTGACGTTGGACAGCGTTCACATCGGAACGGCAAGTTTTTGTGTTCAGATTTAACCATTTTTTAGCCATGGAGCGTTTTCAGTAATCCCTATTAGCTCGAATCACTTCAATTACAAAATAGGACGAAACCCCCCCCCACAGTGTCCTGCTAACAGTGGCAATGTTAAGCGAACGAGATGCCGAAAAAAATAACCCTGATTTCGGTAGCAACTCTCGCACGGAAAAACCGTATCCTCAGCATCTTGGCTCGTTTGCTTAACATTTAGAACACTGTGTCCCCTCCTATGAGATTTTCTCCAACTTGTCCATCATGAGTCCGTCAGGGCAGAAATCGGTCGGTTTATTATATTGCATGGGAAACGTTAGTTTCTGATCATCTTGACTTTTGTAGGAACAACTGTCCATTGCACAATGGAACAAAGTCATCAACGTAGTGTCGGATGCGGAAGAATTAATCGCGATCTCCATTCACAGCGAAGAACAAGGTTCTGCTTCACCAAGAGTGCCCTTCGACGAGTACCTGGGCAAAATCGAAAACGTGTAAGCATACTTAAAGAATTCGAATTATGCTTATTTTCCACAGTATGAAATTGAATTAAGAAGAGCTTTTTTTCTTTTGTCGACCTCGTAGCGAGAACTTGTAATTGTGAAGGGCACTTCAGCTTGCGAGTTGCATGCGGTAAGGTGAGCTCCGTGAGCCTGCTCCTACAGTTTCCCGTCCACGAGCAGTTCACGAGGACATCGAAGGCGAAGCAACTCGTAATGCTTGGCTCCCAGTTCGAGAGATTCCAATGGCACTTCCGCGTAAGTTTGCATATAGTGGAGTAAAAAGTTACATCGGAAGATCATTCTGAACATCAGGCGAGAGAATGTGCAAAAGTGAGAGAATTAGACTCATTTTGGAACGAAGGAACTGAAGGATTCGTTTATTCCACAACAGTTCTCAAAAGAGGAGGGGTCTTCATATTAAGAAAAACCGAGAATATACGCTAATATTCGTATTTATTGCGCAACTTCTTTCGAACACACTGCATGTTTTCGCAGTTGAACTTGTTTAAATTTGCTTTATCGTAAAGGGTCCCTCCAACCATCTCATTCATTTCAAGAGATAACCATTCCTCTGACAAGCACATTGAGCACATTGCTATCCATCAAGAACATATTTTGAACATTCCTTCAATTTGGTCCTTTCAGTAAAACGTATCTCTCTTTCCTTCAATAAGCGCCTTACAGTATTCACGAAATGACATTCGTTTCGCGCGGTCCCTGAAGAGCAATGTAACTTTGCATAAAACTTCTCGCCTTATTTGAACAGTGGAGAATAGCGGGGAATAGATAGATAAAAATATAGGAGTATATGTTTCCGACATTGCTCTATCAGATGAGAGGAAGAACTCAAGGGGTTAAAAAGTGCTCAAAAAGAAGTGGGAATGAAGAGACGCAGACAGCGAAAGAAATCTTTACACAGCCTTTTCTTAGCAATGACGAAATTTCAACAAAAACGAGAGAGTATAAGACTCACTATGAGACGACATTGAGAGCTGTCCAATGATGTCAAAAATGCATATGGTAGATATTGTCTGGAGGGGCCCTTTCAGTTTCTTCACAATGAGCCCTCCCTCCTACACCGGTTCTCCTTTCCAGGTCGGCAGCCATGCCCAGCCCTCCCTTCCCAGCCATTTCCTACTCGATCTGCAGCCCACCAGCTCCAAGTCGTCAATAAGTGTGGCAAACGAGTTCAAATTGGACAACCGCGACGTTGTCCGCATCGTCAAGGTATTACGGTATATTTATTTTAGCATACAAAGTTGCGATAATCAGTCCGACATTCGTCGTTGAATCTAAACTTGAATATTATTGGAGGAAAACGAACGTTGAGAGAGCTGCAGTTCTTTCCGCTAACCACCGTAAAACTTCAGCCGGAGCCGGAGATTAGCCTAAGCTGGCATTTTGCCAAGAGGTATTTAGCGAACTGCGCTGCAAAGATTTCCCAACGTTCGTTTTCCTCCAATAATAGCTGTGCCTGAGCTTTTTTATGCAGTTGTTGCATTAGCTAACGCGGTATTCGTTAGTGCAAGATCAGCCCAGCCTGGCTTACATTTCTAGGCAAAGTAAAATTTTAATGAAACCAACGCTTAAATTAAATATATGCTTCAGCGTGCCATCGCGAGCAACACGCGTCAGTTGACGTTTGGTCTGAACATCTTGCGCGTCACCGACTGCGTCAATGCTCTGGGCCGCCATTTCCTCGTCATTTGCCGGCCCTTCGCCGGCGTAAAGCTTCGCGCGCCCACGCACTCCATTTGCGTTAGGTGCAGGAACGACGAGTACGAAGTGGTCGTGTCGAGACTTTGAGAGCTCTCTCAATTCAGCTCTTCCCAGTTCACCTTTTATGCAGTGTTTTTTGAATCTCGTTAAAGGGCCCCTCTGAGTACACTGCCAGCCCTCAAGAGCATATTTTGAACATTTATTCATTTTTATCTTTAGCGGAACACGAATGTCTTCATTCTTTCAATAAGCGGTGCCTACGAATCAGACCGTTCGAGCGCTACAGTATTCAAGGAATGAAATTCGAATTCGCGCGGTCCCTGAAGAGCAATGTAACTTTGCATAAAGCTGCTCTCCTCATTTGAAACAGCGGGGAATGGCGGGAAAAATGCAAATGTAGGATTGTGGGTTTTCGACAGTGCTCTTTCAGATGAAAGAAAGAAACCAAGGGGTTAGAAAGTCCTCAGAGGGGTCCTTTAATGCTGTCTCCTATGTAGCGTTGTTGGAGTGGCCAAGCTGGCATACTGTTGTCGCTACTTCGCTTCCATACTACATCTTGCAATATTCTCGACGTTTACGATAAAAAATGTATTAATTTATCATAGTTTAACTTATTCACACTGTATCGAATAAAAGTACCGAACCACTGATAGTCCTCCTGAAAAGGTAACTGGAGCTGGGAGTGGTTGATGAGTAGAATAAAAATTGCTATTGCATACATTCTGAAGTTACCATAAGATCAACATCTCCATAAAAAGGTAGAGCAAATGGTGAATACAAGGGGCCTATTACCGTCAGGAACATGAGTGATGGTTGACAGATCTCTTTCTTTTTCTCCGATTCTAAATTAGCACGGGAATAGAACACGAGAGTTGATAATGGCAGGCGTGATACCGAAGAAAAATGAATATATCTACATGAATATACCTATATCTACATCACTCCTCCTCTTCATTCTTTTCTGCTCTTTTGTTGATTGAGTTACCGTTTTCGTTTTGCGCAATCTAATACATCCAAAATAGTGAAAATAAAAAAAATTCAAAGAGATTTTTTCCGTCTACAGACTGTGTGTGTTCACACACCACAGCATTCCGCGCTCTAGTTGGCTCAATAACGCATTCGCCTCCTATTTAGCTCACCTTATCATGTTGCTAGTATCTTATCGTTAATCTTTTTCTTAGCACTCGGGCATCTTACGGCTTTCGCAGAGTTAAAAGATACCACTTTGAGCTCAAGTTAACATGCTTCTGGGCCTACCAAATGATCTTCAATGCAAGATCTTCTCATACTGCGGGCTTCCCGAGCGCTTGTTCCTCTGCGAAGTACACCCGAGGCTCACTGAAAATCTAGCAAAACACCGAGACCATTCCAAGCTTCAAGTAGTAAGTTTTCACTAAATTGCTGCCTCACAGCAGCTTCACATTTTAACGCAATGCTTCAATTTAGAGTCGCGGTCAAGAACTCTTGATCAGTTACGGACAGACGGCATTTCCGATCTTTTCGAACCGAGGCCCATGCCTAGTCTTGTGCTTTCTGCTGTACAAGGGAAACTTAACGAAGAATTAAGAGGTAACTTCCCAATTTACAGCAGACCAAACGGATTTCAAATGGAACGATCTGAAGCACCTCAATAAAGTGGCGACGTTGTTCAGCGTTCACATCGAAACGGTAAGATGTTCAGTTTCAATACCTAGGTACAGTCTCTGTTAGTTTGCACCACTTCCATTGAAAAAAGTTTAATACCAAAATGAATCCCCTACACAGCATTCCGCCCGGTGAAGAATGTGTCTAGTAGCGAATAGACCACTATTTTTGAATTTTCTCAAGAGTGAATGAACCAATTTACACCAAATTTTCGGAGCTTGTTTAGTTCACAAAGATCAGCTTAAGTTTTTAAATTCATAGATATTCGATTACTGGATCGCCTGCAGGATCGGATCCTATGTGCGAAAACCGCAATTCGCTATTGTTACGCTTGGAATGCTGTGCCTATATTAGTTTGATTTATACAACAGTTGATCGAGTCCTTACCATTCACTCTATTCATTCTCATGGGAAAGGTTAGTTTGCAGTTATCTTGACTTTTGCAACAACAACTCTCCACTGCGCAATGGAGAGCACTCATACACGTAATGTCCAATGCGGATGAATTGCTTGAGCTGTCCATTCGCAACGAAGTGCAAGTGTGTGCATCTAGGAGGAGTTGCGATGCATACCTGGACAGAATCGATCACGTGTAAGAGCATTAGTTGTAGATTTCCAATACAAGTGCAGTCTATAAAACGTTTCCTTTTTCTTATAATTTAGAACGCATAGAATAAACTTTTGGAACTTTTCTTCTAATGTATCTTTGAGTTTTTTTTTTGAAAAGTGGACCTTGTATAGTGGAATAAACCGATCCGTCAGTTTCTTTCGTTCCAAAATGAGTCTAATTCTCCCACTCTCTCGCCTTATATTCGGAATGATTTTCCGACGGATCTTTTTAGTCTACTATAACAGTACTCTTGAACTACGCTCTTCAGATTGCGAACGGTCGTATCCGGTAGGGTGAGCTACCTGAGGCTGTTCATGCTGTTCCCGGCCCAAGAACAGTTCACGAAGACATCGAAGGCAAAGAAACTTGCGATGCTCGGCTCCCAGTACGCGAACTTCCAGTTCCACTTACTTGTAAGCCCATTTCATTATTCATTCATTCATTCATTCATTCATTCACTCCTTATTTCTCTCATAGAGTAATAAGTTATTATTGATAAAATAGTAGTTCCGTCAGTAAACGCTCTCCTAACTCACCTGCAGTCTCTTTACGCTACTTCGTTCCTATTTTCGTCGGAAATGATGCAACTGACGGAACGATTTTTGTACAACCATATCCTTAGAAGAGCACTCCGCCATGCTTCCGCAATGGTCTATTCTCCTTTCCAGGTCCGACGCCACGAACAGCCCTCCCTGCCCAGCCACTTCCTTCTCGATCTTCATACCCCCTCCGGCCTCAGTAGGCCCAAAATGTGGCAAACCAATTCGTATTGGACAGACGCGAAGTGGTCCGCATCGTCAAGGTATTATTTATTGGCTAAGACTCATCGATAATCCAGATCCTACTGAACACATAGATTGGGGGGAAGGGTAAATTACATTGTTTGGCAAATTGCCAAGTTCCTTAATTGACGTTCCGATGATAATGAGTCTTACTTTTTATACAGATTTTTATGCAGTTGTTGTATTAGCTAATGCGGTATTAGTTAATGCAAGATCAAGCACTTTCGCATGCCTACATTTCTAGGCGAAGCAAATTTTTTAATTAAACTTTAATTAAAAGTTTACATTCAATACTTCAGCGTGCCATCTCGAACAACGCGCGTCAGTTGAAGTTCGGTCTGGACATCGCGTGCTCCGCCGACTGCCTCCAGGCGCTCTGCGACCATTTCCGCGTCCAACAGGCGTCTGCCGTCCCGCGGCCCTTCGACCTCTACGTTGAGTTTCGCTCGCCCACCCACGCCATCTGTCTCACGGGCAGCAACCAAGAGCTTCAAGTTGTCGTGTCGAGTCTCTGAGCAATGCCCCTCCATTCATCTAGTACCAGTAAATTTTAGTCAATGTTTGTAAAGTTGTTGAGGTGGGCGAGTTGGGCAGGTGAACACATCGTTGTTTTCCAAACTGCATTTTGCATTGTTGTTTTCGAGGTTTATGATAAAGTTTCAATCGTTAAATTTAAATTGTTCACACTGATGTTCCTGAAAAAGGTGTGAAACTGGAACTGGGAGTATTTGGTTGAGTTGAATTAAAGGCCTCCTCTGACTACTTCTGACCATACGCTTTTTCGACTCCATTGCATAGCTCTCAGCGCCCTGAGCTTCGACCAAAATGTAGAAAACATGAAACTTAGCCGTTGTTTAGGAAAAGCTGTGCAAACGTTTCTCTCGTTTCCTGTCTTCATTCCTCTATTGTCTATCAGTGATATAGACTATCACAAGCAATCAACCGCACGTTAATTAGATGTACCTTAAAATGAATGAGATGGTCAGCGTGGCCCTCGTACGTGGGAAACCTTGCCAGCAATATTTTCAGAAACGGCCCTACCAAAGTACGAAATGATAAACTATCAAGCCTACTAATTGAAATTTCCTAGGAAATACGAGGAAACCAAAGTAAAATTTCGAAAATTATTTGGCCTACTACCCATACTTACGGTCGGATGGCCCCAACCTGGCAGTAATCGATCGATCAAATACATACTTTATTCTCTTTACAAGCATAGCACAACGTAGCAAACCCGCATTACGCCCCTATAACTAATGTTACATCATGTATTTAAATGATGATGGTAGGAAAACTACGAAATACCCAGGATTACTGTAGCCTAGATGCCCATGCAGATGCAGCGGCCGGTGTGGCAGGGCAGGCCGTGGCACGTGTCCGTGTCGCGTCCACAGTCCTGCACATCAAAGGCATTGCTCAACTAACTTAAATTCAAAAGATAAAAAGCGGGAACGTTTGCTCGCGTCTTTACGCGAATTCTACATGGCATTGCGCTCTATTGCGCAAGTGCGCCTAATTCAGGAGGCCAGAACTACATATTTACTAGAACAAAAATAATCCCTTCAAGAAGCGAGGCTTATATGCAAAAAGAAACATGCAAATTCGTCTCGGCTTGAGATCTACTAACCTTGACATTGCACAGGTTTCGCAGGGCATCCACGTACTCTGGGTAGCCGTTTGCCTTGTACGCCTGAATAATTCTGAGTAATACACGCTCATGCAGTTCGCATTTGATTGAGCGAATCACAATGGCGCAACATTATCTTTCGCATAGTTCGCAACAGAGAAGAGTCGTAGAGTCTGCAGTCTGGAACAACTTCTAATTGCATGAATCGTCATGTTCATCTTACACATACGGTGGGCACCGACCGGAAAGTATGGGTGGTAAGCCGATTTCTTCGAAATTTTACTTTGGTAAGCCTATATTTCCTGCAAAATTTCAATTGGTAGGCTTTATTTCTCGTACACTGGTAGACCCGTTTCTCAAAATATTGCGGGGAAGGTTGCCCATGTATGATCTTACACCTCCTGAGTCGGATACTCGAAATGTTTTCGCGCCAAAACGCACATTCAAACCTCCTACCGTACCTCGGTGCACTTGCACTGATTCGTCTTCGTGTCGCAGGCTCCGTGCAGCCCTCCGCAGGCCGTGTCGTCCTCGCACCGCCAGTAGTTGATACACGCGTTGCAGTTGCACTGAAACGGGCAGGGTTACGGTAGCAGCTATCGCAAACTGACTGACTGACTATCCATACTATTAGAGCGCTTTACGGGAAACAGAATACGGAGAAAATCAATCATTTAGGTAGATCAGCTAAGCATACATGCCCTAGTGGTGTCCTCAAATTTCTGCATTTCTGCAAGCACCCTCACGTAGTTAGGGACAGTCAAAAGCAGCAATCCTAACAAGCAGTTTACTGCATGATTCTCGGGTGCAGGCACACTTATGCTAACTTCGGATGGGACAATCGTATGCAGTATGCAGCTAAGAATCTGTCAAAAATAACAGAGAGCAATTTGAGAAAAAATATATTTCGTCCGGCCCACCTTTCCGATGAAGGCCCCGATACACCGCCCTCCCTTGTGGCAGTCCCCATCTTCGAAGCACACGTCCAGCGCCACGCACGTCGCATTGGCCGCGTCCGTCGTCGTAATCTGAAACTTATTAATTACGTTATCATTTCGTCGCTCATTCTTCTTCACTACCAACCTATTCCGGAAACCAGGTGACTCAAGTTTGAAGTGTTGCTGTGGAAGAAAAGCTTGTGTTTCGAAGAAAGAATAAGATAACTCCTGATTATCGCTGAAAACTAACCACATTGTTGTTCACTCCGTCGTCCGTAATCGCGAGAAGGGAATGGACAAAGACCGAGACGAGCACGAGAGTGGTGACAGCGAAGCAACGGGACATACTGAAAGCTGGAAATATTTATCACGAAAACATAACGAAACCATGAAAATCATCGATAAACTGCTGAGCACAGTGGTGCAAAGGATAAAATTACGGTACGCGACATTTGACAAATTACAGAAAGCTATGCACGCGACGCACATAATTACGGTAGCTGCACAAGGCTTCACTCAATTTGCGATAGCTACGCTTTTCTGATGTCTGGCAAACGCGCAGCGGTCTATTCTTATGGAGTAATGCGGTGAGTCGAATAAAGGGGGGGGCGGACGTGTGAAAGTAGTGATAGCGAGTAAACGG
>LS834940.1:72024-93396 GCA_900490955.1 Micoletzkya japonica
CCCTCTCCTTGTTGCTACTCCCCCCCCCCCCGGTTATCCTCCTACCGTAGTCCCATCTCTCCCTATCTAGCTATCATAACCACTCATGTCGCCCCTTGGTCCTTTGTCCCCTTCCGATTACCGTAGCCCCTCTTTAGCATCGTGTAATTACCGTACTCCCTTGCAGTTGGTCATGTTCCGTGTCACGCTCCTGCTCGCTCTGGTGGCCGCGCTCGCCCTTGCCCAGGACTCGACCACCGTCGACAACCTGGAGGTGAGCTTTGATTTTCATATTTTAAAAATGGAATAACCGAAAACTCGACGGTCTTTAGCTCAATTGGCGATCATTAGCGTGGGCCTTTTCTTATCTTAACCTACGAGTTTGGCTCACTAATCACGACTATATTAATGCTCCCTGATTCAGGGCAGCGCCGAGGAGGACCTCTCATCGTCGACGACTACCGTATCCTCCGGCTCCGCCTCCTCCACATCTTCGTCGAATGCGGCGGCCTGCCCCGCCATGAAATCCTGCTTCACGGACGGCGACTGCGGCAGTGGCTCTTGTATCGGCGCCTTCGTTGGAAAGGTTGGTCGTAGTTGCCGCCTCTACCGTAACCGCTCGATCAGTTCATTTTGCGATAGTCCTACCGTAATCCTCCCTTCTTCAGTGCAACTGCAACGCCTGCATCTTTTTTAATGTTATGCTTTTTATAGGTAGTGAATGGTGAAGTTTTTGCGCTCTTCATCAAGACACCATAAGTTCGAACCGTTTTTTAAGCCTTTTTATCAGAAATACTGGAAAATGGAAATTAGAAACAACAGGGACTATATATTTATCGTTTTCTTTATATTCAATGCTTGAATTCTCTGGTAGCTAGGCGTAGTTGCCGTCTTTACCGTAACCGCTCGATCAGTTCAGTTTGCGATAGTCCTACCGTAATCCTCCCTTCTTCAGTGCAACTGCAACGCCTGCATCAACTTCTGGTTGTGCCAATCCGACTCTGACTGCGGCGGTCTGATTGGCTCGTGCCACAACGTGACGAAGACCTGCGACTGCATCGGAGTGAGTTTGAACGCTTGCATTTGGCGGGAAAATTCAAATTTGAATCGCAAATGTATTTTTTTAAATTTTTTTGAGACAGTTCGGCGAATTTGAAATTGGCGCGAAACGCTCTAATCGGTCCAGTCCACGACCGCTCGTGCGACTGGGGTTCTCCCAGAGCTAGAGGGAACCGGGTTCGGGGATTCGCGAAGTATTTGCGTGATGCTTCCAGTCATAGAACACCGACACAACGGTTATTAGCTAGGGATTAGAGCATGACGCTTCGGCGTTTTTTATTGAAGCTTTCGCATTCAATCGAACATTGGCCGTCAAAAATACATAAACAGCATGCTCTAATAGAAATTTAAAATGGGAAAACATTCTAGGTTAATACTATGTAAATCTGTATTTGTAGGCCCTCGAGACTCACGGCTTCCCCATGTACATCGACGCGCTGACCAAGCTGTGCAACGTGCAGGTCGGTGATCTTTGTTGTTTGGTCTTTCAACTTTGGTCCTTAATCTTTAATCTTTCGTCATATTATAAGAGGAAATCTGAAGGACACGGGCTTGGCGGTGGGGTTTCCCGCGTAATTCAAATTCAAATCGTTTGATGCGCAGACGTGCACGAACTCGACGGACGCGTGCCTCGGGCTGCCGTGCAACAAGGGCACGTGCGTGTGCCCTGCCTCGGGCATCGCCCCCGTTACTCTCGCTACGCTGGCCACGCCCACTCCCATCACCCTGGCCACACCCACTCCGGTCACCCTGGCCCCGCCCACCACCGCCGCTCCGTCGAACTAAGCTAAGCGCGGAAACTAGATTGTAGGCTCCTCTCGCTAACCCATTATAGCATGTGTTGTTCACCGTGTGACCGTTTTAGCCCCCCCCCCCCCTGTGAGATAAAGATTGCGTAACCTTTGAGCATGATTTGATATTACAGTATACTCGGGTGTCGCTTTTAATTGCCAGGAATGAAGAAGGAAGAAGGAATGGCTTCCCGCATCTCAGAATATCTAGCGCCATAGGCTGACTATCAGTTGATCGCGAAACATTGCCATCAAAATACCCAAAAGGAATGTTGTGGGTACATTGCATTACGTTCCTTTCAGTCACTTCATTACATTCCCCCCACAACTGCAATTAGAGTGCCTTAGGAAGGGAGGTAGGGCTTTATCAGGATATACGTGCGGATACAGTAATCCCAACAACGAAAAACAATCACGGCATGCCTACTCCGGTAAAAATCGACAACCGTTCCAAGAGTGGAGACAACAAAATAAGTCACATTTAAATGATACAGGAAGAACGAAGAAACAAGGGAAGCGAAGAGAGGAAAGAAAGAGGAGTGACTATAACCAGGACTGTAAAAGGAGAGAGAAAGAGACAGATAGACCAGACTTAAGAGAGGACAAGGCCGCCCCCTTGAGCTATCTTCGAGTCGCGAAGGTAGGGAGGGGGGGCCATTCCTTCTCTCACAGTGTTCTAAATGTTAAGCGAACGAGAAAAGATGCTTAGGATACGGTGTTTTCCGTGCGAGAGTTCTTACCGAAATCAGGGTTATTTTTCGGCTTCTCGTTCGCTTAACATTTTGACTGTTGTCAGAACACTGTGCTCTTGACTTCCATCGTCCTCTTGCCTGTACTTGATCCACTGTCGCTCCTTGGTCCAAACCAGTCGAGGCTCCGGCGACGCGAAGGGAGTCAGGGGATATGGGATTGATACCCGCCCTCTGGCAGGTATCAATCCCATATCAAGGGAGGCCTTCAGCATAGGCACTAAACTAACCTCATGCTCACTCTTAGGATCTTCTAGAAGTTTACACTGAGCGAAATATCACTAGCACACGCTACCACCGTGAAAATTCACTAACCCGCTAGGGAATAATTTCCTAAAAACCGTAGGGGAGGCTCAATTTTTAGGGAATTTTCGCTGTGGTATCGTGTGCTAGGGAATTATTCCCTAGCGGGCTTGTGAAATTTCGCTGAGAGTATAAAGATTAAGCTTTAACCATTTTCGCTCTCCAAAGGTTTAGTAGAATGCTGTGTTTCAGAAGTACGGGCATCTACTGCGACGACGGGACGTGGAGGTAGATAGATAGATATTTATGCATTAGGGATGGCAAATGGAGAGGGAGAATAAATGGATTATCCGCGAAAGAATGATTTTCCGTAGGGAATGAGAGGGAATGGAATGAAGTGATCTCTGTTCCCCACGACCTAGAGATCGTAGAGAACAGCTCGTAGAACTAAGATTTGAATGATCGCAAGCTATCATTTTTTTGCCGAGTGATGAAAAAAAGCGGTCAATTTCCCGTCTAAATGAGGTTAGAAGGGAGACTCTAGTCCTTCATTTCTCGTCGCCACAACGTGATTATCGGTATTCAAATCTTAGTGCCCTACGACGTTGTAGGGAACGAAATCATTCTCTCTCCCATGGATCGTGAGTGGAGGTGGTAGGGAATGATTCCCTACCACTCCCCTCCCACCCATTTGCCATCTCTATTATGCATTTACATAGAAACGCGAGATAAAAAAATTGGTGGAAGGACGCGGTACTCGTCAACACAGACGTCTATACCGTCGACTGCTACGAAGACTAAGCACGACGTTTTCGGCGTGTATAGTGGAATAAACCGATCCAGCAGTTTCTTCCGTTCCAAAATGAGTCATTAATTATCATGTAATTATCATGCTTATTGTTAGTAGTCCATCTAGTCTTTCTTTCTCTCACTGTTCCTTCTTTTCTTCTCCTTTCTCTTTGTTCTCGCATTTCTCTTTCACAGCATTCCGCCCGGTGAAGAATGTGTCTAATAGCGAATTGGCCACTATTTTTAAATTTTCTCAAGAGCGACTGCATCAATCAACGCCAAATTTTCGGAGCTTGTTCAATTCCTATAGACAAACTTAAGTTTTTAAATTCATACATTTGTGTTCTCTGGTTCGCCTACAGGATCGGATCCTATGCGTGGAAACCGCTATTCGCTATTATGACGCTTGGAATGCCCAGGGTAACATAGGCCGGGAGAGCTTATCCCGAGAATGAATGGATGAGGGAAATGAGGAAAGGGAGGAAACGCTCTGCTGGAAGAACGACGTGTCACCAGAAAAGACGATGATAGAGGGTTGGAAGAGGGAAGGAAACAGCGAAACAGATTGGTCAAAAAGACCCGAATGGAATGCTCTAATGGGGGAAGGAGGATGTGTGCGAGGTTGGGCACCAGAGGAAGAGGAGAGGGGAGGGGAAGAGAGCACTGCGAGTGGTGAAGAATGCGTGGAGGAGACGCCTTTTACACCAAAGCTACGTAGATCAGAAAGGTCACATATATGTGACTTATAAGACATCTGCGCCGTTCACACATCACAGAGTCTGGAAGGATTCTGAAAAGCTATCCAGCCAAAATGTTTGGGGGCAAAATATTTTCCGTGTGAGAATTCCTGCCTTAGGGGTACTGACGTTTTCACAATCGTGCACCGATAAACTATGCCAGTTTCTAAAATGTTCTGGGTAATTTCCATCGTTTCAAGAGTATTATCCCTCTACAGACTCACCTGTCACCCACCGACAAACCCCCTTAACCACGGTGTTTGACCAGTAATTGGTCGGTCGATCTTCCTTACTCACTGACTCCCTCCATCCCTCTCGGTCTCTGACTAGTCGTTTAGCTAGACGAATTGTTCTCCTTACCTTCTATAATATCTCTCGTGTTGCATGGTTGCGTCCTGATCGTTCTTCCCTAGATGGGTAGCCGTGAACCACAGTGTTCTGACAACAGTGAAAATGTTAACCGAACGAGATGCCGAAAGATAACCCTGATTTCGGTAAGAACTTTCGCACGGAGAACACCGTATCCTAAGCATTTGGGCTCGTTAGCGTAACATTTGGAACACTGTGGAATACGTGGACTATTTATGCGACATGAAGTCTCTTTGAGATCTATCATAGGTACATAGGGGCAGTAGCTCTTGCATATATAGACGATTGAATAGAAGAACAGCTTCCGTGTCATCGAGGACGGCGAAAAAAAGTACGTTCTTCACACTGGGTTGGCGTGTAGTTTTGGCTATCCTTCCCCCCACTCCTATCCTATCATGCTTTGTTTTATTTATTAATTGTTCTACTCGGGTTTTCATATTCATATTCATGTGAATTCATTCAATTGTTGATACACACTTGCGGTGATAAATATTATAAATGGGCAAGGTGTCTTAAAGGGCCCCCCTCCAGGCGCAACATCTACCATATGCATTTTTTGACATCATTGGATAGCTATCAGCGTCCTGACTGTCGTGACATCTCCTTTGAGCTTGAAACTCCGCCGTCGCTGAGAAAAAGCAGTGCTAAGATTTCTCTCGCTGTCTGCGTCTCTTCATTCCTCTCTTGTCTCTCACAATCAATCAACCGCTCTTCATTGGTTATCTCTTGAAATGAATAAGATGGTTGGAGAGACCCTTTAAAGATTTCTCTGGCTTACAACGTTCGGCTCCATATAGATAGATAGATAGATAGTTTATGCAGATCACAAGGAAGTGCGAATAAGAACAATGATAAAATGGAGACGAAAATGAAACATTAAGAACAGGAATGAATATGATAAGGAATGAATATGATGAGTTTTGTGCAAATAAGGTGGCTAGTTGCACTTGGTTAATTGTCTCCTCTCCTAGGACAGTTTTATTATTGAAGGAAAGCGAACGTTGAGAGAGCTGCGCAGTTCTTTCCGCTAACCACCGTGAAACTTCAGCCGGAGCCGGGCTTTAGCCTTAGCTGGCACTTTGCCAAGAGAGTTTCACTGCATTTAGCGGAGGGCGCTGCAGAGATTTCTCAACGTTCCTTTTCCTCCAATAATAGCTTAAAACGAAAATCGTAAAAACCTTAAATCTTAAACGTTAAGATTGTTAAAAAACGAAAGACTAATCCTTAACTTTACCGGAACAATACCGTCCATGATGATGCATGAGGGTCACTACACTCTGAGCTACAGAGTCACACTGAGAGAAGTTTCCGCAACTTTTTCGGAATAATGCCGGACCTGCCGATACATTGGGAATCCATTCCTGGACCTTTTATGGAATATTCCTGTTTGTGCAATGCATTCCCGATGTATCGTCAGGTACGGAATAATTCAGAAAAGTTAGGGAAACTTAGGAGTGTAAGGAAACTTCTCACAGTGAAAACAATTGTACGTGCCATTTTCGTACTTGAGACAGCCTGGGCAGAGGGTTTAAGGGAAGGAAAGCGAAGAGAGGAGAGGGCAAAGATGGGGGGAGACAGACCACCAGAGGTAATTGCGAGGTGCTGCCCCATGTCTCCCTTGCTCTCCTTACCTCTTACCTGTCTCCCCCCAATCCACCTTCTAGTTCAGCTCTTTGAACTCGCGATCTCTCGTACTGCTCATTCCGTTCGTATACTTTTACTAGGTAGGTTCTCTTTTTGTCCGATCGGACTGTCTGCACCGGAAAATCGTAGTGCAAATCGCTCGTAAGGGTGGCTGCTTTTTTTCCTAACTATGCAAGACGGCCTGCAAAAATATTAGTACACCACTAGCCCGTGTATGCTTTTGTCCTTTCCGCCGCACACCTGGTACCG
The DNA here is from genome assembly GCA_900490955.1 of Micoletzkya japonica. NCBI lineage: Eukaryota > Metazoa > Nematoda > Chromadorea > Rhabditida > Diplogasteridae > Micoletzkya > Micoletzkya japonica. The sequence goes on from LS834940.1 coordinate 78,634, forward strand.
ATCTCAATAGCCCTGACTAGCTTTCTTCCGTTTTCCCCTTCCACTTCTTCATCCGCTTCTCTCTCTATATCTCCTCGCAATTACGCCTGCGCCCCTATACCCTTGTCTGGAGTTCACCCGCGAGATTTCTCCTCTAGAAAGCATCCGGACGACCCTCGTTCACGGTATTCTGCCCCAATGAAAAACCTTTGGAAAGCGAAGAATCATTCTGTCATTTCCTAATACGGTATTTCTGTGTGCCGCGCACCACGAATGCATGATAGTGAAGGAGAGGAGAAGCGCATGGTGAGAGACACTAAAGCTAACTTCTATTACCGACACAGAGTTTCCTAGGACTCTGAAGAGATGCCATCTTTGTGATTTTGGCCTTCCAAAGGTCTACAACATTGTGCGTTTACATTGGTTTCACGGACTAAACTCGTGCTGCGAATTTGTGGATATCCAGGAAACCATCATTTTTCACACTTTTCACATCGCAATTACAAGAATTCCTCAAAAAAGCGCTCAGACGAGCCTGGCTTGCTTTCGTGTCAGTGTTTGGTGGCTATCCACGAAACCATTATTGGCTTCGCCACTTTGGGAAACCACCATTTCGTCAACGTTTGGTCATTTCATCAACCGTGATCTACCACGTAAAATTAGTGTTGTGGAAATTTTGATTTGATTAAATGGTGGGTTCCCGGCATTTTGTCAAAAAAAAAATAAGCGCATGCTGCCGCTTCTCTTTCACGTGCGGCTGATCACTGATTACCTCTCGGACGCCATCGCACAGTTCTTTTTAGTGATCCAGCCCAGAGGAAAGGGATTATAGCAGCAGACACCTCATCTGCATAAGCAGCACCCACAAACACACCTCGACTATGCATGTAGCTACCTATTTCGGGCTGAGACGAGCCCAAAATACGCCACCTGGCCTCTTTCGGCTGCCTTCTCTGGCAATTGTGGGCTACTAATATTCGCTTTCACGCTAGAGATCCTGGCCTGCTTTGGGCTCAGCGAGTTGCATACAGCCCTGATAAGGCTGCAACGGCGAAGCAGAGGCGAATAAAATAATCCGGAAGTGAAATGCATCAGGCTGTGGCGACGAAGCCTTTTGCTTCGTCGCCACAGCCTGATGCATTTCACTTCCGGATGAGAAACCGCCGCTTCTCATTCCCGGTCCTCCCTCCGGCTCTCAAGCCCTTCTCGAATGCTCGTCTCCTGTTAGCTAGCAACGGATGAGGGTGTCCACATTAGAGCGGGGCCTCCCTTCCCCCCTTTCCCCCTTCCCCTTTTCCCTCATTCTCACTCCTCACTCTATCCTCTCGCTATTCCCCCCCCCCCTTTCTCTGGCTCATTTCTCATCTTTCTACGCGCACATCCACTATAGGCGCGCGCAACTCTTCCTAGCTCTATCTTTCTGTCCCTTCGAGGTTGACCCTATAGGCTAGCCTTCCCCTTTCATCCTTCCGCATCTTTTCATTCATTTCATTTTTCTTTTCACCTCAGCAACATCAAGAGTTCCTTTTTGACGATATGTTTCGTTGTTTTTGGTGGCCAGACACGTCGCAGTTATGAATGATGTGTGAAACGTACGAATCAAAAGGAACCGATTTTAACCTCTATTGTCCATGCCTCTCTCTCATTCATTTCATGTCTCCATTCCTTCCATCGCTTTGCCTGGATTTAATTAAAGGGCCCCTCCAGGCAATATCTACCATATGTATTTCAAGACATTATTGGATAGCTCTCAATGTCCCGAGTCTCATACTCTCTCCTTTTTTGTTAAAACTACGCCGTTGTTGAGAAAAAACTGTTCAAAGATTTCTTTCGCTGTCTGCGTCTCTTCATTCCTCTCTTGTCTCTCACAATCAATCAACCGCTCTTAATTGGTTATCTCTTGGAATAAATGAGATGGCTGGAGGGACCCTTTAATTCAATTTCTGTATTGCAATTTCACGAAAGAAACACGATTGTAAAGAAAATTTAAGCGTGCGAAAATGGCGCTTGCCTCGAAGCCGACCGTCAATCATTCAGGCGCGTTGCACTGAGCGAAAATACCCTAGCCGGCTAGGGAATAATTCTCCACCATACGGCACCTCCGCGAAAATACCCTAAAAATTCAGCCTCTCCCTACGGTTTTTAGGGAATCATTCCCTAGCCCGTTAGGGTAATTTCCCGGTGGTGCCGTGTGTTAGGGAATTTTCGCTCAGCGTGAGGAAAATGTTCCATCTGTCGTCTCATTCCTACTTGCGACGAGAGAGCGAAGCGGTATGAAGAGAGTCCAGACAAAGTAGGAATGAGTGCTTACCGACGGAACTTTTTCGTAAATAATAAATGCGACTAATTAACCTTCTTCTTCCATCATCCCGTCCCCTTGATGATTCCTCGTGGCTTCCCCTCCATTGTCTTTGCTCTGTCTCATTGCTTTTTCCGACTCTGTTGTTGTTTTCCTACATTACTCTCTTATCCTCTGCGTCCTCCTTCTTCTAACGAGAGAAGGGAGTAAAGAGTGCAGAAAATAAGCGAGAGAAAAAACACAGAACACATGTCTACCCTTGTCTACTTTTATTTTTTTTGTAATTATTTTTCTCCATCACATAGGTAGGAAATGGTATCCGCATTAGCAGTGTGGATACCATTTCTGACAAGCTTCTGGCAATAAAAAAATTTAAAAAAAGAAAATCGAAAAAAATTATCTTTCCGTTCCGGTCTTCCGTCGTTGAGAAGAATGAGAAGCTTTTGGCTTTATCCCTTTCGCTAAACACAGTAGCGTCGTCGTTGGGCGACATTTCAAAAATTCGTTTCTCGAATACTATTAATTTTTTTATCATCTTTCCTTTTGTTGTTATACTTTTTTCGACAATATCCTTCACGTAAGCTTCACTTGAAAATCACTTCCATGTCGCTTTAATTAGCCGTAATTATTATGTAAAGCTGCTTTCGGACAACATTATCTAGTCCATTCTCTGATAGATGCTCTCACCGTACTTCCCAGTCACTTACCCTACTCCCCTCTAATAGCCATTGTCTCCTAGTCTACTCTACCTCTTCTTCCCCTTTACTCGCATTCTCCATTGTTCCTTGTTGTGCTCCCGATGTATTTGCATCACATGTCCATTCGACTCCTTCTCTCCCTCCGTTCCCTTTCTTCCTTGATCGCCATTGCTGGATGTTTTGCGTTCTTCGGGAGTGTTATTTTACGCTTGAACTTTCAGTTTTTTTCAAAGAAGTTAAAAGGCGTTGCGCAGAGTGATCACGGAGGTTCTTTTCGGCTCGTATCCAGTAGTTTGCCTGACAAACGATGGTTAAGAAATAGAATGATGATTGAGATCATGGAAGCTATCATCTGTTTCTTGGATTCTAAAATGCGCCTAATTCTCGCACTTTTACACACTCTCTCATCTGATATTCGGAATGATAAACTGACGAATCTTTTTTATCCCACTAATAAAGTTCATCGCGACTCAAATCTTCGCGGAACATCCGTTCGTTTGCGCGCAACCTTTACGTGCACACACTCACTGTTGACTCGGCGCTATCACTACTATCTGCAGAACCTGCGTCTCTAACATTCGCACACTCTCTTTCTCGTCCGGAACTCTCTCCTCACTCCTCTCACTCTGATATTTTTGCGGGGTGCAGAGGTTACGCAACCAACACGAAATAGAGAGATCAGATGGCCCTGGCTCATATCATCATGCTACTGTAGACAATAACGCATTTCTCAAGTAGTTTGGATCTCTCCTGGCGCATGCTGATGAAATGTTTAGCTGTATAAGGAAGAACTCACAGCATTCCGCCCGGTAAAGAATGTGTCTAATAACGAATTGACCACCTTTTTTGAATTTTCTCAAGAGTGGCTAAACCGATCTACACCAAATTTTTGGAGGTGTTAGAATTCATAGAGACGAACTTAAGTTTTTAAATTCATAATTTTTCGTTCACTGGTTCGCTTACAGGATCGGATCCTATGCGCGGAAACCGCTATTCGCTATTAGAACGCTTGGAATGCTGTGAACTCCAGTACCACGGCACCTCTCCGATGCTTGTGTCTACACCTCTTCTTATCACATATTTGGTCATTCTCTCCCGATCATCGCTGTTTTCTCGCCGCTCGAACCTTCCGGCTTATCGGTCTTTAAAAATGTTATGCGCCCTGATCGGCATCAGACAACAACGGAAAGCAGTTAGTTTATCACGGTTCCGTTCAACGCGATCTCCGGTCATGTCATATTGCTTTCATTTATAAAACACATTAGGGCTACTGATTCAAGCTCGGCTACTGGACCGTACATACATAATAACTATCGAGCTAATCGACCTAGTGTCATTTTTAGAAAAAAAAACCAAACCATTTCTAGTAGCAATTGCGAAAGCTGCTTGTAAGCATGTCAGATTATGTCAAGCTATCCTCTGGATCCATCACCGGACGGTGAAATCGCTGTTGTGATGACCCTCTCACTCCTATCACGACGTCGCCTATCTATCGCGATTTCTCACCTCCTGAGTGTTTTGCGGGTCACGTGGTAAGGTTATCAATGAAGACTCTGCAAAACGAGCCTCATCTGGACGGTTCATGATCACTTCAATAGCGGGTTGGGCGGTCACTACAAAGGCAAAGTTGCTTTCTAATAGATAATACGATAATGTACCCTTTGAAATCTGTACTCGCGTATCTGAACCATCTTAGCTTTCACCAAGCAGTAGCGAATTTATTCTATGAACCATTTAAGTGTTGCAGCCGTAAGTCGTCTCATTTCCATTTCCAACGAGATAGCGATGCCGTATGAAGGCAGTCAAGACAAAATAGGAATCCAAAATAGGAGTCAAGACAAAATAGGACACCAAAATAGGAATGGTGTTTACTGACTGAACTTTATTGTCAAAAATATCTGTAACACACGTACGTACGTGCAATGTTCTTTATTCTTGCAGAAACATTAGTGTTACGATAATCTTGCAGCTGATAATAACACGTCCCTTGCCACGATCTGTTTCCCTTTTATCGGTCCAGTCTTGTCGCCGCAAATAGCACTACAGTTGTTCGGAAGTCTCCTCAACGGCTGTGCTTCTCCTTGGGTTTATATGTCATATATTAGAGAGTTATTGTAAATTGACCATGAATATAGCAAAGAAGAAGCTGCCGGCATGATGAGCTCGTCAACAATGTCAAATATCCATACCTATCACGATACCCAAGTCTCGGTCAGCTCTTATCATGATGTGCTGCAAGGAGGTCATTACGATAACAGCCCCATCATTTCGCGTTTATTGCATAATAACAGTCGCGTGACCGCACTTGGTCGTGGTGAGCTTGAACTTGGTTAATTATAAATAAATTCTTGAATAATTATAAAAATTGTAATGTAATTATTTTTGGTCCCTCCCCAGTCACTCCAACTTCGCGTACACTTTTTTCATGCCGCATCGCTCTAATTCTAAGTAGGAATGACGACAATGGACGGAACGCTAAATTCTTTTTTTTGCCGTTTTTTCTCGTGGCGTGTTCGAAGTTTGACCCCGGCCCAGCATCCTGTTTCTCCGCTCCCTATTACAGATTCCCCATCTGATTCGGGCTCTCGCTGCCGTAGTCCCCTACCCTCTTCACACATGCCGTCTATCCATTTCCGGGAGATAATGCATTCCAATCGCTTCTTTAATGCGTTTATATAGAAGCATGCACAGCGTCACTTGAGAAAGTGGTTTTCGCATTTTGAGTACATTTATTACAACGTCATTGTCCCAACTTTGCCACTTCTTCCACACTATAGTCTGCCACACATCTCTCGATCCATGCTGTCTCACTCCATATTTCTCCATATTTAGACGCGCGCACGCGTATTTTGCTGTTCAGTCGCAATTAACGCCTTGCTAGGGAGAGTCTACCACTTGTCTTTCTCTCCTTCTCCCCTTCTTCCATTCATTCCCTCAGGCTATAGCCGCCGTATATCAATGTAGCCAATCTAACTATACGATGCGAAAGCTATTGAAGATGCAGATATTGCGATTGTCTTTTCTGCTTTCCCTGGGAAGGGATAAAAATGTATTTTCCTTTACCTAATTTTTGGAATTTATTCATTTTCTTCTGAGCCCGTCTAACTTGATTTTGTACATAGATGTTATTAAAGGAAAATGAACGCTGAGAGAGCTGCGCCGTTCTTTCCGCTAACCACCGTAAAACTTCAGCCGGAGCCGGAGATTAGCCTAAGCTGGCATTTTGCCAAGACAGTTTCACTGCATTTAGCGGTGTGCGCTGCAAAGATTTCAAAACGTTCCTTTTCCTCCAATAATATACGTTCGTGTTTGGTATTTATCCAGAGTGATATGGCGTCTGGAAACCCACTGTACAACTGTAATCATAAACGTCCCTCTCGCTGGAGGTATACCTCTAAAGAAGTGAATCACTTGCATGCAAAGCGGATGGGAAATCGCGGAACGTGAGCGAGAGAGCGTTGGCAGGTGAGAGAGCAGTAGACGATCAGAGTCCGTCGGAGGGGGGGGGGCGGAAATGTTTAGATAGTTAGTAATGGAGGGGAAGAGTGATAGTCGGAGGAAGTCTTGGAATACTCATCTATCTTTATCTTTATCATAACCTAATCATTCAACACTTATTTTTTTTGTTATTGCTCAAAGGTTTTCGCTCTCAATCAGTATAATCTACGCATCTATGTTCTTGACAATAGAGAGAAATTAATTTTATTATATTCATTTTGTCATAGAAAACGCCGTTATGCTTTCCGCTAGACTACCGCCGGATAGGGCGGCGATAGAGTAAAAGTGAGGAAGGTAATACACTCCCTTCATTATTCGAAAAAGGCCCCCCCCCCCTTTCCCTTCTCTCTTCGAACGCTCGTTCACAATTTATTGCTCTATAGTGCCCCGGGGCGATACTACTATATCCCGCATATAGCACGTATCCTTTTCAGGTTCTTGTATTTTACCATTTTTCCCAGTTATTTATGAGTTGCTGGGTTATGTTTGTCTTGTTTCCTGCACGATTCTGCAAAGCCATTCCAATGAGTTACTGTCTGAATCATAAATACTTAATCAGTAGAACAACGTCAATATTATGGTTGTTGTTCGGTCGGTCACAAGCCAAGTAAAAATGCACGTGCGCGAGGATAACACTGTAGCTTGTAAGTCCTTGGCGCTCTCCATAACACGTCAAGGATTACTGTATTTGTGTCTGGCGTCTTGCGTCTTGTGTACACTGTTGCAGACATTGTTCCATATGGACTCCATTGGGCGATCGAACTAAATCAGCTAGATCTCCTCTGTTCACCTCCTTTTCATCCGATTATGGGCTTAGCCTCTCATCGTTCAGAGCAATTTTTCGTACAGAACCGATGACGATATGCAATATTTTTGTATGATTTTCGAACGGCCGGGAAACGAATTTTAATAATCGTGTCTTGCTCATTTCACTTTTCTCATAAAATTCTCTGCTCATATTCTGCGGAATTGGGACTATGCGTGAAGAGGCTCCATTTCTTGCTCTTCTATGCAGACTTTTCAAGGAACCCGGGGGATTCGAGCAAGGTGCACCCGGAAATGCATGATATCGTCGTATAGGAAAACCGGGGACATTAGTTACCTTCATCCCTTATGTGTGAAATAACTATGTCAGACGGCGCGGTTTAGACGGCTCTAAATAATAGCAAAATAAACAAATCCCTCAGCTTCTTAGCCTCTAAACGCGTTTGATTCTCTCACTTTTGCCCACTTTCTCGCTTATATTCGAATGCTCTACCGCCGTATCTTTCACTGATTGTGAGCAATAGTGGATTAAAAAGATCCGTCGGAAAATCGTTCCGAATATAAGGCGAGAAAGTGTGCAAGCAAAATGCCTTCATCGTTTGTCCCACAGTACAGCATGATTTATTCCGGCAATACGGCATTTACGATCCCTGAAGCATCAGAAATGTATACCTTTTGATGAATCACGTTTCCTCTGAAAGCTGCCCTATCTAATGCGTTTCACGGAAAAACATCCTAGCATATGTACGCATATTGCTAATGCAGATTAGTCTGTGGATGGGCGGCCTTATTCTTCGGTTTATCGTTCCTCATTTATTGAGCTCTTTTGATAAGATACCAATTACCGCTGCTCACCACTCATATTGCTTTCACTGGGAATTACTGATTTTCGCTGAAAATTAGCTCCTGGAATATCTCATAAAGTGTAAAGATGATCTACTATAATCTTATTAGCAAGCCTGCTATGTTTGATTGATTCACGGAGCTGCGCTCATCAGCTTCGTAGCTCCCTGAGATTTTCCTAATAAGCTATTTTTCCTTAAATATTCACAAATCCGTCAATGAAAAAAATGGTGATGAATCTGAAAGATGTGAAAACCTTGTATTTTAAGCTTCCCAAGTCCGTTTTATGCTGCATATTCCGATGACACTATTCGTGCACATTTCATCGTACAACCACGGCTCTACTCTGTTTCTCTCTTCGCTCCCTCTTTCCCTCTACCACCTCCGCCGGCGCATTGCCTACTGAACATCATTCGCTTTCAGCGCAGAAATCGTGAGAGGAAAGGGGGAGGGAGAGATGGGAGAGAGAAAGACCCGTGTTATTAGAGCACGTTTCATCCCCCCCCTAGCCATCTCAGTGTGTTACTTCCTGGCTTGACTTCCTACTAACACCCTCCTGCCTTCCTTCCTTGCAGAATGATTATGCGCGGTGCAGCATATTCCTACCTTAGCGTACTTTAGCCTTAAGCCTACATTAGCTTGCCTTAGCCACTACCTACACTACCTTCTTTACCTTAGGCTCTAACCTCGACTTAATGCAGTAAATCGCTTGGCCTTGTCTTAGGCTCTTTTGGTATTCCCTATCTAGAATAGAGTTGTCGATTTTTTGCAAATTAGAATAAACCGTTTGAAAAATAAAAAGGCGGAATTGGCTACATTCTGTTCGCTTCATATTCCGCTCTCCTTCTTCATTCATAGACCCCAGACAAACCCGCAGGCTATGATGCTGCCCTGCAGTGCACTCTGAAACCAAGTTCATGAATGCTTCATTCACCCCGCGCCGCAAACTCAATGCACTGTGTGCAAATCGCGGGAAACTGCGCTAGCCTTTTTTTCTCCCATTCATCCCAATCTAAAGTCCGATTGAAACTTTCATTTCGCGCAGGTTTATGTTCGGTCTTCTCCTTACCGCTTTTTTTGCAAGATCCGCCCTAATCTCCCTCCTTACTCTACCTTAATAAGTGCTTGGGCTGATAGCGTCGCGAAGCTCTCGCTGCCTTAACCTCCTTAATCCGACATCGTGCTAGTTCGTAGAGGGACCCCCCCCCCTCCTGATAGCGGATGACACTTTCTTTCTCAGCTTTTTAAAGCGTTTGTCTCCCTTGCAAAACAATGCCGTACTGCTGATTTCCGTAGATTAGCACAGTGTTGTAAATGTTAAGTGAACGAGCCAAACCTTTAGAATACGGTGTTTTCCGTGCGAGAGTTCCTACCGAAATCAGTTTTATTTTTCGGCATCTCGTTTGCTTGCCATTTTCACTGTTGTCAGAACACTGTGTTAGATACCCATTCAATGTTAGTTGGCACTAATCATGATATTATAGAGGTAAATAGATATGCATAATATTTACAGCGTCACACATTTCTATATGTGTCCTCGCTTTTCAATCACCCCCGCCCTCCTCTTCTACACCCCAGGGGGGTCCCGTATATTACTGCTATTCACCCTTCGCCTCCTTTCTTCTCCCCCCCTCACCCCTTTGCTCTCCGCTCCCTTTCATTGTCCACACACGCGCTGTTTTTGCATGCCACAAGGACCCAGGCAAATTCACTCTCCTCGTTAAGATTACTGACTGATCTTTGTAGTTTGTAGCCCCGAGCTCATTTTCGAGATGTTGTAAAAAGCCGACTTACTGTGATCACGGTCCGCTCGAGGTTTATGGTTTACGGCATTGCCGCGCCGCGTTTCCTCAGGCTTCTTTATGAGGTCTACCGTAGCCGCCCCGTTTGTACGACAAGCTTTATCTCGTGCTCATTTGTGTAGCGGCAGTTGTACTCTTACATTTTGAGCACTAATTTATTTATTTTATTTTATTTTTTCTAGTTTCACCCAGAGTATCAGTTACGGTGCGTCGATCAAACATCGCCCAGGTGTCTAATTCCCTGCCCTTCACCAGGGATCTATATTGATAAGCAAAAGAAGGGATGAGTGATCCTCAACAGTGTACCTCATAACAAACAAGAGTTTCACGGAAACCTCGCCCGTTTCATGTCCTCATCACATGATATGCTGCAGCTGTCAATGGGAAAGTGCACCTTTTTCACAAAACTACGCCCCGGGCACTACAATCTCGGAATGCGCTGCATTTACGGCGTTGTTGCTGTCTTGCTATGCACATGCAATGAGGAAAATGGGATAACCCTCGCATAAACTAACTAACAATAAGAAAGGTATGCCAAAGCGCAACTACCTACGTGACGTTATATGCATGAGCGCAGCCTCTTTTGCTCTTCACTTTTCTTCACTGCGCTTCGCTCTCTCGTCGGAAATAAATAGGAGTGAGTCAATTAGCGGACCATTTTCCTCAACCATAATGCGCTGCCGCCGTTCGTCCCGCGTAGCCCAGGCGGCGGTCTCCATAGCACACTCTTCCTCCCCCCCCCTGTCTCAGTTCTTTTCCCAGTTCTCATCTCCATCCCTCCCCATCTTATTCCCTCCGTACCTCTCATTTCGCATTCTGTGAACGTTTCATGCCCCGCGTCTGCAATTTCTATTCAAATTCCGGCATTCCCGACCGCCGGCTCTATTAGCATCATTTCTATGCCATTTCTATGCTGAATACGTCTCGTCAGGACCAACATACATATAATATTTGAGAACTAAAATTTTGGATATTATTGCTTTTTCCTGTTCTCTATATATATATTTCTCCCGCATGCGTATGAAAATCCCGCAAAGACTCACATGCTCAGAGTCGAGTGAGTCTAACTGACGTTTCGCCCTCTAGTTCAAGGGGCGAACTCCATTTATTATCTCCAGCTTATCTCGCCCAATCCTATCTTTTCGCCGAGAACGTTCCATCTCGAACCGTCCGATCCATCATGGTTAACCCTATCAAGTACCGCCAAACCGTGGCTTATCGCCTAGCACAGCCTTGCGAATGATCAAGATACAGGGAGGTGAACTGTGCTCAAGCAGAACGATTTTTTCCTCACGATTTATTTATGTTCGTTCATTATAATTAAATTATCTTTAACAGTTCTTTAGCAAATTTAATTATCTTTAGCATTTCATCTTGTGTGCAATGTGGTAGGAGTCCGTACTGAATTTTCGTTCGGTTGCAAGACTGAGACTCTACGGGATTTGAGGATCAATGGCGTAATCTACTCTCAACACTGCCCAGACGTAGCACACGCTACAAACCACGCGACCATCAAGCATCGAACAATCCAGTCAACTGTAGATAACGACGATATGCATTAGAGAGGAGAGCTTATGACGTGTTTATGGTGGGGGGTAGTCTCATCCGGGGGGGGGGGGGGGTTGACAGGGCAAGAGGTGGGTATAAGTCACACCCGTCCGGCCTTGTCTTATCAGTGTTTAGACGTTATATCCAGGGTATGGCGCGGGATTTCGCGGCGTTGTGAAAACAGACTCTGGCTATTTCTGCTATGCCTGGATGCTCGAGCTATTAGGGTATTTCAAGCTGTTTTTTTGCTTATGAATGCGTTGATCCACTCTGCCTGGTCTTCAAATGTCTTTCATTCTAAATGAAAAGTATGGGTGTCAAATGAAAGCTCTAGAATTACAGGAATAGGTAGTGTTGAAAAAAACACAGTTTCGCTTTATCCGTTCAGGTGCCTCTCAAAATATTATTGTTTGCGTAAGCATTGCGAAGGGTTTATCTCTGTCACTGTTATTGCCATGTTGACCGCTCGTGAAATCACAACATTTCAAGGAAACCCTCTTGATCGTACGATTCCTTCGGTAGGGCCACTAGTTCAAGATCAGGTCTTGGTCACCTTATCTTCAAAACCCCTTCCCCAAGTTCACCATTCCTCTTGTTCAATCTTAGACAGCCTTACGCTATTTTCACAACTACCTAGTCCGTCCAGGAACAATTTTTACTTTTTTTCCGATGAACAGTTTGATTTTGTACGCACTGAGGCATCGATACTTCCGAAAGATCACCTGACTTCCTCGATTTCAAATTATTCCTGTACGAAGTTCACGACTCGACCATGTTTGCCTGTTACACTGAAAACTGTGCGTAATTTATTCGCGCCTTTCCGCAATTTCAATCGTCGAGCCTTGCGATTATGTGCGTATGCCGCGTGCTAGGCTACTTCGCACATCTTTGCATACTCTTTCGATCTCATTTTATTTTATTTTTTAAATACTATACATTGTGATCTTTCTTTAAACCGATCGTCCTGCCAATCAGAAGAGTAAGAGAAAGGTGGCTAAGGAAAAATTGAAGACTCTTTATTGGTATAGTGGAATAAACCAATCCATCAGTTTCTTTCGTTCCAAAATGAGTCTAATTCTCTCACTTTTGCACACTCTCTCGCCTTATATTCGGAATGATTTTCCGACGGATCTCTTTAATCCACTATATTTCATGGAATCATTCGCAAAGTCGCTGCACTTTTGTAGTCCCGAATCACACACACAGAGACACACCGACACATACAGACAGACGCACACAAAATACGTGTCATCATCATAATGTTGCCGCTCGCTCGGCGGTAAGCCTAAGCCGCCCTTCACATTCTCTTTCTCTGCCATCCATCCCTGGACCCGGCAGATCACGCGGTGATGTCGATTGCTTCCCGCCAAAATGTAAATTCAAATTCATAAAAAGTTTTCCGTCTGCTTATAAGAGACATGCTTAACAGTCATACAATTTTTAATTCGCGCCAAAAGCGACATTTGAACTTTCGTAAATGCACCGTTCGTTCGTTGTACCCGCTGTCTGATAAGGTCCTGGAAATCCCCCCCTGTCTGTCTGTTTGTCCGTCGGTTTCGTCTGTCCGTGCGTCTTATCAGCACCGGACCGTCTGGTAGACAGTTGCCATTCTACGCGACCTCTTGCATATTGCCCTACGTAATACGTAATAAGATTTATTTGCAGTTATTCTACCCCGGCGGATTCGCGGAGTTGTGGGCGGATCGCAAACTGAAACCGGCCAACCAACATTACCCACAAGCATCAAGGATAAGCGCACGCTTCAGAATGGACGGGGGCAACGGGCGGATCGAGAGCTACGGAGAACAAGGCAATGTGAGCGCCGATTCGGATATTATTGACGAAAAAGTTCCGTCAGTAAACGCGCATTCCTACCTTTCCTGCATGCACCCTCTTCATGCCGCTCTCAAGTAGGAATGAGGACAACTGACGGAACATTTTCCTCAACCATAGCGACCAATAACTTTTCTTAATATGCCGCGCTGATGCACCTGCTGCACTTTAGCAATAAACTTGCGACACTTCGTGTGACTTGGCTAATGCTTAAAGGCATGCAGCTCTACAAACACAGTGTTCTAAATGTTAATCGAACGAGCCCGAAATACTTAGGATACGGTGTTTTCCGTGCGAGAGTTCCTATCGAAACCAGGGTTATTCTTTCGACATCTCGTTCGCTTAACATTTTCACTGTTGTCAGAACGCTGTGCAAAGCGGAAAGTAATCGATAGCGATGAAGCTTAGCGGGTCACCGTGACGCAGTCGGCGCTGATCAGTTGGCGATGCGTCGTTTTCTGAGCGCGCAAAGCCGACCCCTCTTACCCGCTTGCTATCTTGCCCTCCTCACCCCTATGCGGAGACCTAATCTCCGCGCTTACGCTAAGCGCGCGGTGCAGTGGGTGCGTGAGAAAGGTCGCGAACATTTCGGGGCATGGAACACAGACAATTTCCACGGCCATGTACGTGCCGGTCAGCACGATTCGCACTCGAGTCGAATAGTACTAGTTCATTCGCTTCTCCAGGCATCGATCGCCGATTTCATAGCAACTTTCAAGCACAATGAAAACCTTTTATATGTAATCCAAGAAGAGATGACGTGCTCGAAAGTCCTTTTCGGAAATCCGGGCCCTTTCATTTATCCACTCACCTGCTTCTCCTATATCTACATACTATTCGACCCTCGTCCTACTCCTATTCCCTTATGAGTACACCACCCCCCCCCCACCCGTCTGGAGATGCGCATACCTTATGCAACCCGTCTTTGCTCTATTCTCCCTCCTCTTCGCCCCCCCCCTGCACTTTCTCTACCCACGGCCGCATGCCCAATGGCAAGGCTTCCCCTAGCTTCCGCAATGTGCATAAAACGCTTAGCTCGCAGTGGTTTTTGCTTCTGTGCACCGAACAGATCCATCAAAAGGAGTCTCGTCTTCCCACTAGCCGCTTGATATAGTATTCAACAATATGTAGCTCATGACCAAGTCAGTGCACTTTCGGTCTGGTCTCTTCCTCATTCCTCCCCTCCGCGGTCATTTCCCGATCTCTCATCCCCCCCCCTCTAAATACGCTACGCTACGCTAGCCCGTTCCCCCAACTTTACGCATCTCTTCATTATTCTTCATTATGCATGGCCCGGCCCACAGCATTCCTAGCGTTCGATTAGTGAATGGCGGTTTCGGCTGTGATCTATCGTCACTGCTGCTGCAAAAACGAACCAAAATTCACCAATTTAGAAACTTAAGTTCATCCCCACCAGTCCAAAAAGCTGCCAAAATTTGGTGAAGATTCATTCAGCCATAGAGGAGTAAATTCAAAATTAGTTGCCAATTCGCTATTA
>LS834940.1:94203-108421 GCA_900490955.1 Micoletzkya japonica
GGCGGTTTCGGCTGTGATCTATCGTCACTGCTGCTGCAAAAACGAACCAAAATTCACCAATTTAGAAACTTAAGTTCATCCCCACCAGTCCAAAAAGCTGCCAAAATTTGGTGAAGATTCATTCAGCCATAGAGGAGTAAATTCAAAATTAGTTGCCAATTCGCTATTAGACACTTCCCCTTTCGGTGGGAATACTGTGGGCCGATCCTCTCCAGTATAAACAGGATGCGGGATGAATCTCTCTGTAGAGGGAAAAAGCCAACGGCACACTGTTCGTTCGTGATTGTGCACGCTCTTTCCAGTATAAGAAGTAGCGAACTGCAATCGAGTCCTTTCGATGCTTGTGATAAACAACGTAAACTTGAACATGAAAGTTTCTCAATTTAGGCGAGCATCATACCGTCTAGCTACGATTGTTCCACTAAGGAATTATCCATTTCAAGCTAAATGATTCTCAGAGGTTCAACCACAGACCGTAGCGCACGCACAGCCTATCGGTTATGGCTCTTCCCCCTCCATCCTGAAAGTCCATCGGACCCTGAGGGCAGACTTGCTAGTTGAGCTAGCGAGGGAGAGGGAGAGAGTGAGGAATAGAGAGAGCCTCTCCCCCCTCCGGCTCTGTCCCCGATTCGCCTGCCTTGTCCACTGGCCCCGATCACAAACTCCCCTCCCCCCTATTCCGGTCCTCCCCCCCCCCCCTATCAGCCCATTTAGCACCCTCTCTCGTGTAGTAGTCATCCCATCCGAGTATCCTCCCCCTTATCCTATTCTTCTATGGACCGAACTCCTAGCAGCAATAGAAATAACGACCCACGCTTCTACCGACCCTATCACTGCAGAGCTTGCTGCACTGAGGTTTGCATAATATTCGAAATGACAACCGAACGAGTCCATATGTTTGGGACAAAACGTTTTCCGTGCGAGAGTTCCTACCGAAATCGGTGTTATATTTCGGCGTCGTTTTCTCAGAACATTGTGCTTGTATCTGGGAAGATAATGAGGTTCCCATAATATGAAAATCTTTATCAGTGCGCCTTACAATGTACAGGGGCCTGAAAAAAAAGAATATCTGCCCATAAATTGGCATCGCTAGCGCTCGACCTGCCCATATTGTGCTGGAAAGGCGTATTTTGTGACCGCGATTTCTGATTCCTTGATATCGTCTAGAGTGTGCCAATCCGCTTTGACCCTAAAACTCTCGACTTAGGTGCATGCGCGTAAACCCCAAACTGAGCAGTTTTCTTATCTTTCACAGTGACATTTCGAACCGCCACACCGGCTTGCAAAGCGTAGTTGAAATTTCGACAGGACCGCAAAGAGATTTGGAAAAGGGCGGGAAGGTTTAAAATTCAAATTTCTCTTCAGGGCGCCGACCCGATCCCGGAGCCGGCGTGGGTGACGTACGCGACGCCCGCCTGCATCGTCGCCATCGTGGCTGTGAGTAGTACGGTGGGGGGGAACCCTGCTGGGCTATGTTTCAAAGCGGGCATATAGTCTCTGGTGGTCCATTTCCTCATTAGGAGCATATCAAACCCATCCGATGTAATTCACGGGGAAAAAACGTTTTATGGAGTTTCGCTATACTGGCTCGTTCTCTCACCAATAGTACGCGGGAAACCCGGTGGGATTAGGCTTTAGAGCGGGGATAAACAACCTGACAATGTGCTTGTAGCATTTCTGCACTGGCTTAGCCTGAAAATAATGTTATGTTATCCACGAAAATGTTTCAACGGTAAATGCTCAATCCTGCTTTACCCGCCTTCATGCTGCTTCGCGCTGTCGCGGGAAGTAGGAACGCGACGACTGCCGGAACGAACGCTTTGCTCAACCATCAACCATAGCACCAGAAGCCCGGCGGGTTTGCGTTTCAGAGCGGGCATAAATATCCTAAGCCTGTAGGGATTGTTATTAGCTTACCTTACATTTGGGAAATATATTAAAATAAAAATGGAAATATATTAAATAATAAAAATTGAAAATGTTATCTTTCCAGATATGCTTCATCAAAATCTGTTGTCGGGCGTGCAAGGACTCGCGGAGAGTCGACCGAAATCAGCGAGAACGAGGTCTATTTTGTAGCTATAATATTATTACAGTGATTTCTCATATTTCATTGCCAATAATTCCGAAAGCTACAAAATGATTTTCACGTGTGCCTCTCGTCATCCTGATCGCGTATCGTGCATAGCAATCCAGTGATCGCCAATCCCAGCCCCCATCCCGCCCCAACCACTCATCAAACCCTGCTGTTGCCTTCCTTCCCGCATTCGCACTCCCATCTGTCGAGTCATGGGAGGGGGTCGCCACTCCTAGCTAATCCCGTACAAAAAGAGAAAAGGACCGAAGCTCGGATGATGAGGAGGCACAAGGATTAGCTTATCGCGGCAAACAGATGAGAGATTATGACCCGTGTGAGAGCCGAAGCTTGCAAAACTACCTTGCAACAACAAGGAAAACACTATTTTTTATCTTTGATCTTTGATCTTCCAGCCTCGTCCGACAACCTCTGGTTCGTCCGGTCGCGGCTGCAGTTCACCGAGGCCTCCGGCATTCCGCCCAACTTGCGTAAGTCAGTTTGCGATAGCGATTACAGTAACCCGCCCCCCCATTGTTATCGTACCTTGCTTGAACTCAACCCAAGGATGCCTACTCCATTTATATCATCAATCGTACAAGAGGGAATAAACGGGGAGAAACCAACAACAGAACCGGTATGCGACGTACGGCGTGAAAGGAAAAAAAACAAAACTCCCAAAGATAACGACGATGATGATGAGGTTCCTACTGATACTCCGTACTGACTGGGGCTGCATATTACAAGTGAGGGGGATTGAGCTAAGCAAACAAAGTCATACTATCTATCGTGATTATGTGCCGTAGCTTCGCATTAGCTGTCGCGGAGCTTCGGAGCCGGGACGGGGGCCGGGGAGTATAATAGATGGATGGGGGAGCCGGGAACTAACTAGCGGGCGCCAGAAGGCCGTAACGGGGGCGCTTGGCGTCCGAGTCATAGGAGGGCTCGGGGGTGTCGAAACAGGACGAAACCCGTTCGAAGGGGGGAATGAAGGGGGGAGGACAGAAGGTGGGGTTGACGTCGATAGATAGGGGTGCTAGAGGATAACAAGGGGGAATGGACGGGGGATAGGGGGGAGAGGTCGAGGGGGAGTAATACGAGCCCTGAGGGGGATAGAAGGGACAGGGATAGAAGGCGGACTGAGGCAGGACGGGAGAGGGAAGGTACGGTAGGGAGTACGGTACGGAGTACGGTAGGGTGTACGGAAGGTAGGAGGAGGTGGAGGGCTCCGGGCGCGGTTGGAGCAGCGTGGAGATGTGCGGGAGGCAGGGCGCGGGTTGGGACGACGCCTCGAGGCATTCGAGCGGGCCCTGAGGGTGATGGAGGGCGGGCAGAGTGGTGGCGGCCTGTAATGAGATGCATTAGAAAGTTTAGGACGACGAATGGTGATTCGACAACGTTTAGTTGCTAGCAAGCTTTGAATGCAGCCTAGTTTGCGGGTTGAGCTGGCTTATTGTGAGCTGTGATTAGTCTGAACATTAAGCATCAAACGAGTTCGCATGCTGAACTCGGAAAAAGGGTGCAATAACTATTGGCGAAACCGCTTCCGTCAGTACACTCATTCCTATTTAGTAGAAGCGGTATGAAGAGAGCGCATACGAAATGAGACAGGAATGAGACGACTGACGGAACGTTTCCCTCAACCGTATTTGAGCCACCGTTCCCAGTCACACTCTACAGGTGCTAAGGGAGTCTCTGGCACGGACGATGATAGAGGGTCCAGTGCGGGCGGTGCCTCTGGGCATCACGTCATCGAGAGGTCGGATTAAGGGGGGGGGGCGTTAGTGACGTAGGCAGATCGATCGATATAGAGGATGTTAGGCTACTATTCGAATCCCTTCGTTTTCCTTTACCATTTTGGTCTCCATTAGCGTGCTCTCGCAGTCGTTTTCGCAGTGAATTATGGCTTGTCAGTGTATTTTGGAAGATTTTGAAACAGCAAAACGGTACCTATGCATATGAGACCACCGTCCATCACCCGACCAACCAGCTGAATGAGAGAGAGAATGGTGCATGCAGAGAAACACACGCGATAGATGCAATCTGGAAGAGTACGGGGTCTATAAGAAAATCCCCCGTACTTACTAGGTTAGCTTCGTTTAGACTGGCTTTAGGCTGAAGCTTCTATGAGTGCTAAGCGATTGGCTTAGTGGAAGGCTAAGTAGGATGCATAGGAGCACACGTGAGGGGATGCACTCTGAATGGAGCTTCAGTGAGCAATTTCGATGGTTATGCTTCACTTTCAAAGAACAAGGGGAAGCGTAACCAGGAAATGCCATGGTCTGAAGCCGAATCGTGCACGAAGCGGGTTAGAGATCGAAAGACCAGAGATCAAAGACCAAATATAAAAGATCAAAGATCAACTCACGTTGATCGCCGCCTTGTCCTCTTCGGTGTAGGCGTGCGCCTCGCGAGGGAGGTGCAGCGGCACGAAGCGACAGGTCTCGAACGGATTCTGCAAGGGGTACGGTAGGCATACTGTAGCGATACTGTAGGAATGCTGTAGGGTTACTGTATGATTACTGTACGGATACTGTAGAAAAATATCCGGTAGGGATATGGCAGAGGTACTGAGGCGAAGTAGAAGTGACCTTTTACTGACGACTACCTTCTTTTGTTTTTATCTCGCGTTTCTATGTAAATGCATGAACATCTTCTATCGATCTACCTGGTTCGACTAACCTGAGTCTGTGCGCGCTTGAACAGCGCACGTCGTGCCCTGAGGGTCTTGCGGGGAAGGGCAGAGGTGGCCGGAGGCGAGGGAGTTATACGGTAGATGGTCATGCTGCAAGGGAAGGGAGCTTAGGAGGTAAAAGGGAGGAGGGAGGGGCTTGAGAGGTAAGGGTAGAGGAGGTTACGGGAGCAAACAGTACGGAATGAATGAGACAGATGAGACAGAGAGAAAGGGCGGGTCTCTGGAGGTGCCAATGAGGAGGTGTGAAGAACTCCGGGATGGGTGGGAGAGACGGAGGTAAAGGGGGATGGGGAGGGACCTTAGCAGGTAAAGGGGAGGAGGAGGAGGGCGAGAAGAGGCGTAGAGAAGATGGAAGAGGGTGCGGTGAGGTTAGCCTGTGGGTTTTCCCAATAAGAGCTGAGAGGTGATGGACACCACGGCTCTTGAAGGTACGAAAGCAAAGGGGCTGTGCCTCAGGGCGCATTTCAGAGCGGAGAGTGGCAGGGAAGGGGAAATGATGGGATAATGGATTACGAACCTAGGAGTTAAACTTTTTCAAATCTACTTAGCTATACCTTACGACCATGGATATAATAGCATAAGCCGTAAACGTATCTGAGGAAAGTAATTACGATGCCATATCAGCGCTGCTCATATAGGAGCAATAAGGGGGGTGACGGAATTACGAGGGTAGCTAGAAGAAAGGGAGTGAACATGAAAGAGGAGGGATGGTACATGAATGGGACTGGGAGGACTCGTAAAGTGGGAAGAAAGAGGAGGAGGAGAGAAAGAGAGCGGGTTGGTTCCTGTATAGTTCGGTGGGCTGTACAGACCGCAAAATGTAAAGGCTGCATCCTTTCACAGAGGCCGTGCGCAGTTTACGCCTCGAAGCTTGAAAGCGGCGGGAAAACTCGAAAAGATTACGCTGAGAGTCTAGCACAGTGCAAATGAAGGCTGATTAGATGACTGATTGACGACGATTGGACTGGATTACGAGAGCTAGGATCAGAGGGGGGGACGGAGGTACTGAAGCTGATCTGCCCATTATATACCGGGGCAGGGGCAGGGGGTTGGGAAGAGGTGTGTTACAGGGGACTTATTGTTCCGGGCGAGAGGGGAAGCGAGATAGGGCGAATTGTAAGGGGATGATTGTAAGGGATCGAGGGTCAAGTTCACTCATTATCGCTTGTTTTCTCTGTTCCCTCTGGCGGCCCTGTAACTTGTACTAGGGCATTTTTTAACGCGAGAGGTACGGTTGTGTGGCAGGAAAGCCTGCTTTTAGGTAGGTTGCTTGATTCATTGCCTAGGTCTTATTGACTGCGTAGCAGGGATTTCAGAATGGTAGGGAAGGTATCTCATGCTGCTTCCACGTACATCATGATAGGCCTGTTCTGCGAAACTTTAGCCTGGGGCATATCGTAGTTCCTTGCTGTTTTACAAAGCTTATCTAGATCTCGTCCAGTCTCTACAACAGCTGTACCGTTCTTAACACCCCCGCAGGCGGTATCTCTGGAGATTAGGGGGACCTTCC
Organism: Micoletzkya japonica; assembly: GCA_900490955.1. Taxonomy (NCBI): domain Eukaryota; kingdom Metazoa; phylum Nematoda; class Chromadorea; order Rhabditida; family Diplogasteridae; genus Micoletzkya; species Micoletzkya japonica. Next base: position 100,483 of record LS834940.1, read on the forward strand.
TTTAAAGAAGGACCGCTCGCCATTCGAGCAGTGAAGTGCCCCCCTCTCTTCATCCATAAAGAGGGAAGGAGATAATAGAGAGGGGTGAGAACAGACGGAGTGACAGAGAGAGAGTTATCGTGGATGAGAGGTATTATAAAGTGGGGTAAGAAGGAGAGAGAACAGTGCAGAGAAAAAGCTGTGGGATGCCCACCAGGGGCATGGTTATCTATTATCGTGGATTAAAACGATCCCCGTCGTAAAATCATTCCGAATATGAGGCGAGAGAGTGTGCAAAAGTGAGAGAATTAGACTCATTTTGGAACGGAAGAAACTGACGGATCGGTATATTCCACTATAGAAGGGGATAATGGGGAAGTGAATGAAGAACTAGAGGTGAGAGGAGTTCCTGTATGGATGTGGTTAGCATATTTGAAATATGCTCGTTTTATGGTTAGCTTTCGTCTGGCATATCCAGGATATTTGTGGATTTAATGGTTGAAACACGTGGAAATGACCCAATTCGATGGTTCTAACAAGCTGAACTAGTCACGCTGGCGCTAAGGACATCATGATAGGAACTACTCTCAGAGGGACTTGGGCAGTAGAACTAAATTAAGACATCAGCCATATCTAACAGAAACTGAACAGAATATAGTATAGAATAGAGGTTTAAAAGCGGCTACTTTTCGCGACGATATGTTTCCTTGTTTTGGTGGCCAGACGCGCGTCGCGGCTATGAATGATGTGTGAAACGTAAGCATCAAAAGTAACCCATTTTTTAATTTAAAAAACCTCTAATATAGAACCATAAATATATTTAGAATTTGAGAATATGAACGGGTCCGCGGCTATCTTCTGTATACAGACCAGGCTTGCACGGTGACCATATGGAGGTGTCTTTCCCCCCTCTCCCTTCACTCTCTCCTCTCCCCCTCCTCTTTCCCTATGTCAAGGCACCTTCCTATCGAGGCGCTATCTGATGACACGAATAGAGAGAAGAAGAGGGCACAACGATAAGAGCAGAGAGGGGGGAAAGGGGGGGGGGGAGAGTTGAAAGAGGAGGGGAGAAAGGGGCTAGATCTGATTGGACCTGGGAAAGTCAACTTGGACGGGACTCAAGTAAAGTTCGCGTGTCTTTCGGACTAAACGCAGGAAACGTCAAGAACAAGAATTCTAAGAAAACCCATAGTTCAGATGGGGAACCGGGGGTACGGTAGGAAACACATGATCAGAGAGAATGAGCTAGGTAGTGCAACCGTATTTAGAAGGGCGCGATTCCAGGGAAGGGCTTGGCGCTCTGCGAATGGCATGGCCAAGTGACGAGACGAGCACTGGTTATGCTTCACGAACAGTGGGTAACGGGTAGTCCCGTCGAATCGGGTCTTTTTCATAGATACGTTTCATACATTATATAAATCGAGCATGGTACTGATTATGTTGAACCAGATGAAAGATAACCATGAAAAAGACCCGATTCGACGGCTCTAGTATATAACGAGTCGATTGCTAGCTAGCTATCTCGTGGTGGATGAAGCTCGAAAAGTTAGATAAACCTGAATCGCTTCTCCTCCGCCTTTACAGAAAAAGGAGAAAAAGAAAATGCATTTACAAAAAATTCCATGGAATGGGGGACGCCGGTTGTGGAAGGCCTAGGCGCTACCGTTACTGCTCTAATGGGGTAGGACGAGAACACAGAGATAAGCGCTGTCCTTGAGCGGGTGGTAGCCATCTACTAGTGAAGGGAAGTGAAGTGAAAGTTGGATGGGTCGACTTGAGAAAGGGGGGGAAGCGAGAGTGGAAGTAAGAGTGGGGAGACAGAGATAACATGCGTTCCGCTAGTCAGTGAGAAAGTTCGGGGGTGGACGACAGTTTTGAGATCGGACAGGTTGGGGAGACTGAGCTAGCGTTGGTATCATCATATCGGTATCTATCGCGGCTGGCTTCTGGCACCGCCACAGCTCTTACGAAGGTTGTTCTGCAGTGTTTCACGATAGTATGAGATGCAGAATTCAGCGTAGATATGAAGCGTCAACGAATACGCTCTCTAGTGGCTTGATCGAGACCACTGCGATCAAGCGATCTGAGCGAAACAGCCGCTCTGATAGCGTCAAGGTTATGCTACGTAGGTAAAAGTGAGGAGGAAATGATAGTGATTGAGTAGATAGATACCTACCCAATCTCTGTGCGCCTGTCGAGAACAGCAAAAAGCGTATCAATTCGCATCGGGCGATGCGACCTACTTTGAGCGAACTTGAAGATAACAAGATGCGGGCGAGATACGGGAGAGATAGAGAAGAGATAGGGGGGGGTTATCAAGCTAGATACTTGGCGCAATATCAAGCCGAGAGTTGAGGTTGGGGAGTTTCAACAACGGGGGGCAATATGAGTTGAATTACGGTGATTAGCAAAATGGATAGATGGCAATGGGGGCATTGAGATGCAGCACTTATCAGGTAGTCAGTCTATCGAATATGGTAGAAGTCGATGTAAAGAAAGGGACTTGCACATCAATTCGTTCCCTGGAATAAGTGATAGATATAGTCGGGGAAAGGCTAGAAAATGAAAAGTGCTGAGCAAAAAAAAACGCGCTGGGTCCCCACACATGGCAGAGAGAGAAAGAGGAATGGATGGTCATAAAGAGAGGAGGAAAAAGAGAGAGAAGAGAGGGGAGAGACACCGTGAATGACCGGCAGACAGAGGGTGTGGAAGAGGGAGGGAGAGAAGTAAAGGGCAGAGGGAGGGGGGAGCGAGATACGGCATATTGCGTCGTGACACATTACAATGGACGGTATGCGGAATGAGGGGGGGGATTAGGAGGGGATGAGGGGGGAGGAATAGTATGGTTGAGGAAAATGTCCCGTCAATTGTCTCATTCCTATTCCCTGACAATTAGAATCCCTTTCCGCTAGGCCGGACCATCTCCTTGTGAGAGCGAAGCTATTGTATGAAGAGAGTGCGGACAAGGTATTTAGAAATACGATTACCGACGGAACTTTTTCGTCAGTAGGCATTCGGTGAGATTGGTAAGGATAGGGAAAGCTAGGTATGCTAGATCATCTCAGACATATTTTAGGGAAAACGTTTGTTTACATGATGCTAAATCACCGGCCTTTGAAGCGTATCTATATCTATCGTTGGTGATCTCGTTGGAACAGTGCACCGAAGAAGAATGTCTCGCAACCGCTAGGTTTTTCAAAGTGCTTTCGGACAGTCTAGTAATAGCGTAGTAGGGGATACCGTAACTGAGTGCGACGACTGGCTGTCATAATACGATCACAATTAGCGAAAGAATGAAGCGAAGGCTCCGTCGCGATTTCAATGAGGACATGCGAAAATAGGCGTGCACTCCTACCGTAACCCTCGATTCAAATACATCTACATCTATCAGAAACCTTCTACCGGCCGGCCCCCTCTTGGGTTGGCGGTGGCATTCGGAGCGGTGAATAAGCGGGGATACGAGAGGCGAATGGAGGAGGGAATGAAGGAACGTGTAAGCAAACATGGAGGTAGGGGGCAAGACATGCAGGGTAGAAGAGTACGGAGAGGGGGGAGGAATGAGGAATGAGGAGGAGGGGAGGAATGGAAAGCTGTGGTTTTACGAACAGTAGAGATTTAGATGGTCCGATGGCATTGCCATAATTTTGCGATTTCGGAAGCTTATCGTGAGGGGTTTGAACGGCAACAGATATAGGTAGAGCTAGCGGTGAAGCTCTTCGCCAATACGTTCAAAGTATAGTGGAATAATCAGTTTCTTCCGTTCCAAAATGAGTCTAATTCTCTCACTTTTGCACACTCTCTCGCCTTATATTCGGAATGATTTTCCGACGGATCTTTTAAATATACTGTATATAACTAGGTAGATAGGTGATCGCGATTGCAGTACGATGTCATGGTGTATCCTGGATGCTTTTAAGCACCTCAATATCCTGGATGGATTAAAATGTATCTCCTGGTTGGTTTAAAATCCCACACAACCTTTCAAATAGCCAAGGTTGCTTCCTCTTTCAGCATGAGAACAGCGGCCTTTTCTCTTTCAAGCACGGGTGATCTTGTCTGGTGTCTCAGCGTGAGTGTGTCTACTAGATGGTATGAGATGGACTGGAGATAAGCGAGGAGGAGAGGGGTGCTTGAGAGGTACACTGAGCGAAAATACCCTAGCCGACTAGGGAATAATTCTCCACCATACGGCACCTCCGCGAAAATACCCTAAAAAATCAGCCTCTCCCTACGGTTTTTAGGGAATCATTCCCTAGCCCGTTAGGGTAATTTCCCGGTGGTGCCGTGTGTTAGGGAATTTTCGCTCAGTGTAGAGAGAAGGGGGGGGGGGAAGAGGGAGGTAACGGGGAGAGGAGGGTAGAGCCGTCGAATCAGCTCCTTTTTATGGTTATCTTTCATCTAGTTCAGTATAAGCACGGCATTGATGGCTTTATGTGATACATGAAACATAACCACGAAAAAGGCTCGATTCCACAGCTCTAGAGGAGGGAGAGGAGGAGAGGTAAATTGAGAGAGATGAAGGTTATGGCACCGTGCAATGAGCTGTATCTATGTGGCAAAGGGCGCCCTTTCTAGGTCTTTGATCTTTCTCTCTCTCAATAGCAGTTTTCCTCATTGCCAGAATGAATGCTGGTGGAAAGCCGTAGATGTTAGGGGAGATGCTGTAAAACAAATCCTATGTTGCATTATAAAATTTAAGAAAAAAGGTAAAGAGAAATGAAATTGTAGGTTGAAACATATTCGAATATGGGGGAAACCCGGCCCTCCAGACAGTGCAAGCGAGCGGGAAACACACGACACAGTAGCGCTTAGAGGGGTAATGAATTGGAAGAGAGGGGGGAGGGGAGAGACCAGAGCGCGAATGGCAAAAGGACAGCTGGTGCCTAGTCAGGAGGACTGTAGAGGGGGGGGGGGAGAGCATACATATGGGCACATACTGGGAGGGAAATGAAGGAAACAGGAAGAGGAAACGCGGAAAGCCGTGTTCTCCGGTTTCCGCATTTGCGTAGTTATCAAGAGCCTTACTGACAAGTTTTGCCATGACGCAGGGCTATTGTTAGTTTCTAGAGATCTCTCACATATGGAGTTCGAGGAAAACTGTGGTGAACGTTTAACGAGGTAAACTGGGCACTATTATATATAATTCGCTGAACGATATAAATGGTCTTATCTCACGCTCCATCTACCGGTCGGTTATACGATGGGATTACGAGATTTTGAAGATAGATATCTATAAGGCGTGAGGGAGTGGGAAAGGGACTTGTCTATGGTTATCTTACGTATACTTGACACAGAATATTGCTGGATTTACGAAATGCATTCATGCAATAACTTATGATTCGGCGGTACTATTATCTCAGTAGCATTATCTCATGACGTTTGCTGTTTTGAGGGATTACGGTAGATGAGCGAGATATAAGACGAGAAAACCCACTGGCAGAGGTATTTGAAAGGGGAATAGGAGGACTTAAGAGATGGCGAGAGAAAGGAACAGTCTGTTGCGCGGGTCTGCCAGTATCTAAAAGGGAGAGGGAGAGAGGGTGGTAAGTGAGGGGGGTGAGAAGGGGGGGGGGACAGAGAGTTAACAGATTGACAGAATAAGGGGGAGGGGGTTCGAATGACTAATTGCGAGGAAGAACTGGGAGATCTAGTCGACTAGATAGATAGTTATCAAACTTATTGGATGAGATTGAGTGTGGGAGGGGGATTTGAATAGCCCTTTGGAAGAGCTAAGTAAGGCCTCGGGCTCTAGGAGCACAATGTTCTGACAACTGTGCAAATGTTAAGCGAGCGAGATGCCGAAAAATAACCGTGATTTCGGTTAGAACTCTCGCACGGAAAACACAGTACCCTAAGCATTTTGGCTCGTTCGCCTAGCATTTAGAACATTGTGAGGAGCACTACTGCAGCACCGGAATTAAAGTTCGGGAACGGCTTACACTGCCTCCTTAACGCCTCACCCCCCTATCGCTTTAACCCTAACGCCTCGACCTTAACCTCTAACCTTAAGGTCTTAACCCCTTAAATCTTACGGTAGCTTAGTCGCGTTCGCTCACAGTGAGCGTAATCCCCGGAGAATGAGATGAGAAAAGAGAGAGAGAGAGAGTGGGGGGGTGGGGGGGGGCTCACCTTTAACCTTGATTTTAATCGGTCACTTTCTCTCCCTCACTCACTCTCTCTCCCCTTCCCGAACGGTCCGAAATTCGCTTTCAAGGCCTCTTCTTTCACTCTTCCCTTCGCTTCTTTCCCGGGTTCATCTCTCATATGACGATGATCCCTGTAGGAACTGGAGCAGATGTTCGGGGGGGGGGGGGGGCAAGAACTGGCGCAATTTTTACCTCGTATCTCGCTCTCGCTCTGTCTCTCTACACAATGTTCTGACAGCAGTGTGAATGCTAAGCGAACGGAGAGAATGAACCCTGATTTCGGTAGGAACTCTCGTACGGAAAATACCGTATCCTAAGCATTTTGGCTCGTTCGCTTAACATTTAGAACATTGTGTCTAGATACTCCCTCACTCCCTCCCTCCGTCTCTCACTCTCCCAGCTAACTCTGCCACACACGCACAAAGAACTCAGTAGAGCCATTAGAGGGGGGGGGGGGAGAAATGAGGAAGAAAGAAGGAGAGAAAGAGGAGGAGGAGGGGGATCTTTTATCTTCAGAAGGAGACGGACAAAGGAACAGTTTCAGTTGGGAAATCGAGGGTGATGAAATGGGTAATGAGGGAGCAAGAGGTGTGCCATTTTATGTTAATCTATGTAACTGAACCTCGATTAGGGGGAGTATTTAGGCAGGGAATACGCGAAAGTTCCCCAGCTATATGGGGATAAATTTTCCACGTTCATTGAAGGAATTGCGCTCCATGATTGGAACCGTGCTCATTCTTTCTCCTAATGGTCTTACAATATGAAATACAAAGAAAACAAGGACAAACAGCAAGTATTTAGCATTAATTTCAATCCTTCTCAATCTATGGTTCGGTTAGATATCTAAGCTACCCGGTACGTTCAGTATCCAGTAGTGTCTTGCTATCTCATGCTTGAATCCTCCAATAGGCGATTCAATATGGAGAGATGTCCGACCACTTTATGATTAAATCATGACAGCGCAGGCATGTTTGGATTAGAGCCCCCGAATCGAGTCTTTTTCTCGGTTATGTTTCATGTATTACATAAAGCCATCAATGTCTTGCTTATACTGAACTAGATGAAAGATAACCATAAAAAGGACCTGATTCGACGGCTCTAGTTTGGATACTATCGCGTGAACATCTCATCCTCGAACTCTCCCTCTTACCTCTTAACTCTCAAGATTCCCTCTCCCTCCCTCCTTGAGAGAGAGTGAGAGAGTGAATATCCCCGCTAGATAGGCACGCTAATGATGGTGACACTTATTAGGGAGAAGGGATGGAGAGAGAATGAGGATGTCCAAGGTTGAAGGGATGAGAAGAGAGGGGAGATAGGTAGGTACCTAGAGAGGCAGAGGAAGGGTAGCAAAAAGAATGCCCACCCAACTGTGTGAAAAAAGCACCATGATCGGTGCTTGGGATCACGCCTAGCATAGGGGATCTTTTTAAGAATTGGGAAAGGAGAAAGTTAATGATTACGTTCCACAAGTCTGGCTTTATAGGAAGCGTGAAACGTAACCGAAAACTTGACCCGTTTCCCGTTTCCTAGAAATTGCTTTTCCGTTTCCTTTCTCATCCTTTTCCATGATAGGCTCTCAAGCAGGCTGTTTCACGTTTCAGCCTGTCCATAAATGCCCCCCCCCAGAGAAAAAAGAAGTGCTCCAACTTTCCACAACGTGTATGCGTGGTGTCTGTGACTCGCGAGGGGGCAAGAAGTGCCGAAAGGATAGGAGAGGGAACACAGCAGATGATGAGAAAGAAAGTGAGGAAGAAGGGGTGCGAGGGAGAATGGTGGAGAGAGAGAGGGCAGAGAAAGAGAGGAGATGCGGGGTG
>LS835054.1:0-58710 GCA_900490955.1 Micoletzkya japonica
GGAGAATTATTCCCTAGCCGGCTAGGGTATTTTCGCTCAGTGTATGGAGGTTCAGTGCCCTCCTACCGTAGCCCCCCTCTACAGTACACCCTTACCTTATTGTTAGACCCCCAGTACTTACCGTGACCCTTACAGTACACCTTTACCGTGGCCCCCTACAGTACCACTTACCGTATATACTTATCGTATTCCTGTCTGCTTCACGGGTTTGTGATATTGAGTAAAGTTTTTCTTCTCATTTGTACGAAACAATACATATGCTCTATGTGCACATTTAACACTATTATCAAACGACGAAGGAGAAGAGCGAGTAAGCCGCGAATCGACATATGAATGAAAGAGATACGCTTTAGATATGTTTATAATACGCTTTGTTTGAGTGGAAGATGTGAGATGTTTAGTTTGCAACTATCTGCTCAACATTGAGTAGATTACTTGCATCCGAACGGTTTCCTCAACTATGGCCGCGTGGTCGACTGGTTAATTGTTTGCCTGCAGAGCGGTGGGTCGCGGGTTCGATCCCCGCCGACCGTGCAAAATCGAGTGCATTAGAGCAGGGGTACCGTATCCCCGCACCACCATTTCACACTAAATGTACCCTTGTAACTGCTGTGAGCTGCAGCCATGCATATATTATATAGCTCCTCGGGGGTTTAGTATTGTTGCTCTTGAACCGCTGGCAATTCTCTCGACGGAATTCCAACCAAACATGATACTCCCGCCAACCAATCGACCAAATACCCCGCTTATCAGCCGTTACCTCCTATCTCTTCCTTCGCTCTTTCTGTTATTCCGCTGTCACTTTCGTTCGTAAACGATAAGTGTTGTGTTGTGGAGAGCGAGGCGAGAAGACGAATCGTAGTATTCGGAGAATTCAACCGCAGAACGGGAAAGAAGAACCATTGTCATGGATGAATCGACGAATGATCACAACACGGCATTCCATATTAAAGTTGGCAAATCGATTCACAAAGGGCATCGTATGCATCACCCGAGAATATATTGAAGAATGAAAAGATGCGAGAAAAAAGACTATGTAAACACTGCCATCCTTTTTCAGTTCCACAATGGACCCGTGTTTCGGACTTATATTAATGCTTTCGAGGAAATTCAGCTCATTGGAGGGCGTGCAAAGTTTAACTCCTTCTAGTCGCAACTGCCTTTTCTTTGGGAGGGAAATCGTGCGTACTTCGCACCTCTTCTGAACAAGAGAAGGAAGACGATTAGGCAAAGTACTCACGCACTTGCAATGAGACAAAAAACCCCCACCACCGTTGACCGGTTTAATGTTGTGATACGCGTGTTCACATTTTCGCGTTTTTATCAGGGAATTCGTCGAGAAGCGTAAAAGCAAGAATGGAGAGTAAGATAGGAGAGACATATTATCAGCTGATAGGGTTCCCCTGAGATGAACTCTTCAGTCAATTGAGCGCACTCAGTTAGAATATCATTACCGGTTTCCAGGTGATACAGAAAAAATAAGTGGTCTATGATGTTCCAGGTCAAAAAAGTTGATTGGAAAAAAACGCGTTCTCCAGACACCTTCATTTGCGATGCTTGCGTATAGCAGAAGAATAAGGCTAGTGAAAAATATCCGGCAATCTTTCATCTCACATCGAACTGCAGTGAAGGAGCCACGGAATCGAGGCTTGTGACGAGTAGGAAGGGATGTTATACGTTGCAGCGATACCTATAGGTATACCGAAATCATGCCAGAAATTTTTGATCTTGGTCGTGTAAAGATTGTAAATACATAATCTTGAGCAAATCTGTTTAACATAGAATTTAATTTCTTGATTTTAGTAGATTCCTAGTCTTATCCTACATGTTCAAACTCGGCTGAGCTTCGCTCTTTTGCAGCTGGAAGTGCCAGGAGCAATTGTTGTTTGTCGAGACTAAAGGTAGCGAGCGAGCAGGCTACAAAGATCTGCACAGAAACCGGACATCATGTTATGGACAGCACACCCGGCCACTTTTTTTAGTTCGGTCTCTGATTGAGAGATGGGTCACTGCATGACCGCCATTCTCCTGTGTAATCTCAATAGGATCACCTTATCGAGCAACAACCCATGTCTCGAATACTAGTTCCAGCTAGCATCTAGGGAGCCGTTACACTCTCAGAGCGGTACGTGAGCTCTCACAGCACGTTGTACAGCTGTTTACGTCACACGATGACCTTGCTGGAATAGCTGATCACGGACCGATTGCTGCCAACTTCGAAGCCTTCGCAGTCATGGTCAGATCAGAGCATACCTTTTATGCGTACGTCATCCTGAGTCGGGCGGAGCATAGATATCGCCCCCAGAAAGGCCTCTAATACAGACTCCGTTTCTCTGGTCAGCATACAATCTGCGCACAGCTCCGCACATCTTCGCCCTAGAGTCAGCGCGCTTTTCGTCGCATCGGACGAGGGGGATAGATTACATCATCAACCAATTCGGAACAACAACAACTCGCCTGCACACCCATTCACAACCACCATCACCTCCTCCCCCTTTCCCACCCTCAACCCGTTCTAATCTCTCTTGCCTCTAAGCTGACTAGCTGACTGTATACTGGACAAGTTGAGATAGACTATGCAGCACGCGTCCTTCCACTCAACGTTCCTGCAGGCAATGGCAATGTGGTTGGTAACGCGTCACCTTTATCAGCTTCAGTTTGTCACCCTCTTTAAGCAGCACGAAATACGATTTCAACAGGAGAAACACGCGGTACTATTTGACGCATCAGCGGGGAAACTATCTCGCTTTGCGAGATACCACGCTACTACTAGCAGAGCGTGGATTTAGGGCAGCAGCTAGGATTCGGAAGCAGCATTTCATAGTTTGTAGTCCGTAGCCAACCATCGCTTTCTCTGCTGATCATTCGCTCGAGCACACGTGGACTACAAGCCATTGTGTGACCCGTTCTAAGATGTAGTCGAGTGCTCTTCAGAGATGGCCCAGCTCGTTTCGCTCTTTCCATCATCACTCTTATATTATCCCTATATGATCTGGCGGTGTGCCATTCCGCACTCAATACTTTTCTCTCCAAGGCAGCCTGCGATCGGCTAATTTCATTAGGCCAACCAGCCAACTTCCGGTACATGCACAACACACTGTGTACCCTCTTTGCCTCCTCAATCGAACACTCTGCCGCGCCCGTTCTACCGCCTTTTATTACCCAGTTTTTCCGGCCATCCCTTTGGCTGGCTACAATACGGTACACGGCCAAGACGATCAATTGACTGGCTTCAAGTTGTCCACTTCTCTCCTAACCTAACCCTGCCCTCCCCCCATCTCTCTTCCTGTGGTGACTGTCATCCCCGAACCATCACTACGTAGATACACACCTTGACAATTGTCTTGGCTTGATTGATCGCTATGCTCGCGTGCTCTTTTTCAGTGAGAGATTCTTCTGGCAAATCGGTGATTCTCGATAGGAACAGTCTAGAGATCTCTATCTCATCGTCGACTTAATTTACCCAAGATATTCTGCATTATCTTCCATAGCACTGACGTAATCCACCATACTATCGTACTAGACTAACAGCTTGCCTCATGAGGAAATCGAACCACCGTTTCGATCATCATCTCTTCGCTTAGCCATCGCACCAAAAAGGCCGACTCGACATAGCCTTCGTGTCTACGACCTTGCAATTCCATTCAGTCAGCTGCTCTCCATAGGCTTTCCCCTGAAAGCGTGCATATAAAGCCCCCCCCCCCCCGAGGGCTCGTGCACTTTGAAGCAACTGCGCGTTGTTATTGGCTATGTTCTGCTCATTTCTAAAGAGCTGTTTGTCCGATTGGCCTTCTAGTACTCTCATCTTCCACACTCTCTTAGAAGCGTATCAGCACAACTGTTCTCCTCGTTTAGACCCTGATCTCTCTCTACTTTCTTTTTCTTGCCATATCATCCATTAGCACATCAGAGATCTCCGCTAGCCAGCCCTTTGCCTTGCAGCTCGCTCTCACAGACCGTACATATTTTGACTTCGTTTCCAAGTGGCACCTATAATCATGCGTCTAGCTCTCGAATACATGCATTCTGTTGCTTCTGGCATTTCATTAGCTTCCAATTCGCACTGCCTACAAAACCTAACGTTCTCTCCACTGAAAGCCGTAAAGGCGTTCCTTCAAAACAAGCCCTTTTCGCTCGAAAAACGACATGGAGCGCTTCCTACTTCCTTATTCACGCCCTACCGTACATAACATATTTTCCGCCCGGGACCCGGAGATCACGCGACAATCTCCTCATTTACACGCTCTCAGTACCGACGATGACGATAGCGAGGTGCTGATTGTGAGAAGTAGAGCATGCCACTGGGGTCTCTTTCGTGGTTTTTGTTCTCGATTAGCTGATAATGAGGCTATGGATTGTTTTCCTCTAGGGAGAACCCATCAAATCTGTCCCGAACGACACGATCTCTGCCCGAGCAGTAGCTTTTCACGCTGAACTGCCCCGAAATCCCGGCAGTTCGCAGCTGTTCCGTCAACTAGTTCGCCGTCACTTCACAATATTTTTTGCGTGTTTACCGGGTTGGGCTCTATCCGACCGATCTCGCCTTTCTCCTCTCTTTCCTCTCTCCGATTTCACCTCGTAAATTACTCCTTAACGCTGCGCGGAGTTGGTTGCGGAATCGCATGCAGGCACTCGTTTCCGATATTTTCCGATCTAAGCGATTGAGAAAATCGGCGTGTTTCCCCGAGCAAGCGACTTTATCGAAAATTCGCTCACCTTTCCCGAACGCCCTTCAGCCATTCGGAAGAGAATGATTGAATTCTAAATTACTAGTTTAAATATTTAACACTATCCGAATTAATTTCCGCTTGGAATTACGATCTCCTTCACTACGATCTAGTGACATGCGTGAACTCTAGACCCTCAACATCCTGATGTGGATGTATACATTCAAGCCATCTCTTGTCTCGGTAAACCAATGCATTCCGCCTACATCAGATCCCATTCCCAAGAAGAACAGAAGAGTACACAATAGCCGCTTCCTCACGGGAAAACGCTTTCAGTCGTCCTCTACTCAGTCCTTCCGACCAAAGCTCACGTTTCCGTCCTCCTCCCCCCCCCCCTTTCCTACCCCCAGTCCCCTCTCCCTAGGTCCTCGTCACTCTCTTCTCTTCTCTAGCCCCCCCCCACTCTCAGCGGAAAAACGCCTCAGCCCTCTCGCTCTATACCTCGTTGTGTGCCTCTTTTGGTGTATCTCTGGTCAACGGCTTCTGAAAAGAAATAGAAGAGGAATGCGAGAGGCCAAGTGAGACCCCTCTTCTGTCTCTCCCCCCTCTTACTCTCAGAATCGATACGCAAGAGCCCTCCTCTCCTTTTCCCCTCCATTTCTCGACTTTTCCAGTAGATGTTTGCTTGGCATTAGTCTCCTGCTCAACCTCACTCTCCATGTATCCGTATACTATACAACCTCCTACTACGTCACCAAACGTGAACTCAAGTGCGCCTTCCTGCAGCGATCTTTGACACAGCGAACGCAGTACTTTGATCTGACGAAGCACAGTAGCCAAAAGTACCCGTTTCACACCCTCCGCACCACTCCCGAATCGTCATCACCCCATTCCTGTTCCCCTGGGCATTCCTGGCATCCCACCCTTTACCAGCGCCCCACCTTCTAGTCGGCGTATAAAACCCGGAAAGCAGCACCTGCCGGAACTCTTCGTAGTGGCCAGGTGTAGGGACTCGAGGCGGAAGTTTGTTCTGGCGATTTTTCGAACCACGACTTTTGGAGTCTTGACAACTAGCGAATCTCCATTCTCTCCCGTGTCCCGCCCGATTACCGATGACAACAGGGCAGCAAATTGGCTTAGCCCGCTGTTCTAGGCCCTTCGTGCCTTCTCTCTCTTCCTTCTTCTCCTTTAGCTTTGCTCGTTCTTTCTGGTTGTTGTGACCCTTCGCTATGCGTGTGTCTCTTTTCCCTCCAACTACGAGCCCTCCCCTAGGCGTTCTCTAGACCGAGTAGTAACTTCTTCCTCGTCGCCCGAATAACTCGCTACTCTAGCCCCCCTCCAGAGAATGAGCGTTCGAGCGTGCGTCCCCCTCTTCAACCACGAGATGTTCCGGTGAGTCCTCCTTATCGAGACCGTTCATAGCACTTTACAGCCCTCTTCATAATAGTATGGACTGAGTGCAAGACCGTTGGTCACAGCGTCTTCTGAAAGCGAAAAATTTCAATATTTACTCATGATCATGGAATTAAAAAGGATTAACTTAAAATTTGCATGATAATCTTTGATTTCTAATTGTAAGTAAATACTAATTGTAAGTCTGCTCACATTCGTACAAGGCTCGATTACTAACCACACAGGAGCACCATGTGATTTAGCAGTCATTTCGGTTATTAGTCAGGTCTCGAAAACAAAAGCCCGTAGATAGATGCCGGTTGCCACGGCCGGGCACCGAATGATCATCCTCGACTTCGTAGGCGCAAACAAGGATGGCTGCTTGAACAATGAGGGCTTACGCTTCTCCTGATAAGCATCGGGATAATCGTAGGATTAGGGCACCGATAACCGCTGTTTTCACAGCCGAAGCGCTCCCGATGTAATACAGAATGTAGCAGTAACTACCGTACTCCCATGTAGCATTCAGTTCCTTCTCCGAATATTTCGCTACAATTCGGTCACGCGCCTCACAGACTACACGCCAGATATTAGGCTTATTTCACGCAGCGTCAAGCGTACCTTAGTCTAGCGAGTGCTGACTACGACTGCTAATTCCGAAGGCTTCATGCAGGCCTTGGTTTCCTGAAGGTGCTTATTCCTTACTCCCAAACCGTCCCTGGTCAAATAATGCGTTCTTACGCAAGGGAACAGCGAATTCTTCGGGTTCCATTCAAGGACTTGAAATGAGCCGCAATGGACTACTGTGAAGGTCGTCCAGAGGGCGTTGTCCATTATCGTATCCATTACAGCCGTGAGTGTGTTGTGCCTCAATGCTCCTTCAGCATTCCTCTTCCTCTTTAGCCGATCTCTCCCCTCGACGAGAGTAATACAATCCTCGCGACTGAGCGTGTCCCCAACAACACCGATAACGACGTCGTTCCAGCATCGAGCTATGGTCTTTCCCCTTTCCTACGGTGGTCAAGGCCAGGGAAACCAAAGGCTTGAGAGAAAGCGGAAAACACTTACTCCTTTTTCCACCCACTTCTATTGTCCCTCAAAAGGGAGTAACAGCGATTTCAATTAAAACGCGCAAGATCGTGATGAGGCGAGGCCAAAGTTCGAAGGAGAAACCGCAGCTATAACTCGTGTGTTAGTACGAAATGGCTGTGAATCTCTCTCGAGATCGCACGAATAATAATCACATCTGTCACCACATGTCAAGGCGCTGCTTCAAGGGGCACTAGAGACATGGCTATTTCAGGAGCAGCCTCAACTTGAGGGGGTGACGTTGCTTGGCGGTTGTCTGCTAGCAGATGGTGTGAGGCGATGAATGGCGAAAGGTTAATGGCAGAGTATTCACCTCCCTCCAACCCTTCTTGGCCAAATAGAACGGAGTCGGGAAGGAGGTGGGAACAATCAACAGACGACTGTGCCTAATCTCCCCCTCCCTCTCCCGGCACCTTTCCACTCAGCTGATAACAGAGACTCTCGCTCGTGACGAAGAGCAAGAGCAAAAGTCTCTCGGGCAGCCCCGGAGATAAGGCAGTGTTATTGCCTCGCTTGCCCGTCCTACGATTTCGTACCTTCCATCTCCTAGTCCATGGCCCTCGCCTCTCCCCCCTCCGGCCCCTACCGTCCCTCTCGTCTTCCCCTTCTCTCCGGCATCCGTTGTCGTGCCAATTCCGACTGCTCCCCCCGGACGCCCTCTCCTCTGGCGGTCGTGCGACGCAAGCACACTTTGTAAGCTCATTCACTCAGGTCATCGGTCTCTCACGAGCAAAAGCTCATTCAGAGTCATCGCAGAGAGAGAATGAGATACTCTAGTATTAGTACGCCACGCTATGATGAATAGCGGAACGCACTGCGAAAACAAGTTTGCCGTGTCTCCACGCGTGTTGTGACTGAGTATGTGTCACTCGGTAATCTCCCAAAATCAGTTACGCCGTCGACTGCGAAAACGCTAGGAATCTCGCGTCACTCTGGCCCGTCTTTAGGGAATAGCCGGGGTCGGAACCCTTCCCTCTTGCATGTTCGTGCATGCTAGGAGGAAAGATACGAAGGCGCTCCCGGCGAGGCAGACGATTCATCACTCCTCGCGTGAGCAACACCCCGCATACCACAGCCATGAAACAGCCGAACGCACACGCTCCGATTGCGAGACAGTAATTACGAGCGCGACGTTGAATCTAGACCAGAAAGCTAATCTGGCTGAGGGATTGTGACTGTCTGCCCTTTGTACCGCCGTGTGTTCTGTACACAGCGGGTTGTGCCTCGGTACGAGAGAAGCAGCAGTCGAGCGATAGAGATCGGTCACAACCTAGATCTCGTCGAGTCGCTTCATTTCTTGATGATCATTCGTATAGCGCGGAATGCCATCGACCGAGCGCTTTGTTCGTCCAACACACACACACGACAGTCGCGGTTCGCGACTATTCGCGTGACCCGGCAAGCTTGCCGGCAACAACACATCGTTGTGTACACTGGGCATTGCTTCACCCCCGCTCGACCTTCTCGGCGCCTCTCTCATCATCATGATGCTGATGCTGCCTTCGAAAACCATCAGTAGTCGGCCGAGAATAGCCACCGTTAATAATCGTGGCGACGTAGACGCAGACGGTTAGAGCCACGAGAGAGCGGGGCGACGAGAAGAGACGTCGACGGCAGAGACAGTCGCGAGAGGAGGCGGACCCCGCTGATCACGTGCGTGAACGTGTTCGCAAGCCGTGAAGTGATAGAGGGGGACGAGGAGGAGGAGGAGAGGGGGGAGAGTGTACAAGAGGGAGGAGGGACAGCAGGGAGACGGCGAGACAGTCCGCGTCGTCTTCTTATACCCCTGGTGGACGGGCCGTCCGACTACTTCTGTCTCTCGAAGTAGTTCTCCCCTGAGTAGTAGCTCTACTCTCCTCCCATCTACCGTCAGTAGTACCATTCCCCTCCCCCGATAGCCATGCTAGTATCTCACCGTGCCGGAGGGCTGCATCACCGCTACTCGGCCGACTCTCACTATCTCGACCGATCGGGAGCCCCTACGGGTCCGTTCGGCTCCAGTCCGCCCTCGAGTGGCCTGCACGGCGGGCCGTCGTGCTCTTCACTGTCCCCCTCCCGATACATCATCCCGACCACCTGTCGGTCGCCGATCATCGTACGCCGCAACTCGAGGACTTGGTGAGGTCGTAGATTGAAGAGACTGTTTCGCATCAAATGTAACACTAGATGTTAGTTTCAAGTATTATATCCAGTGTCGGCTTCTGTGACTGTATTCTATTCTTTTTTACTTGTGCACAGAGAGCGTCCACTGCACGTCGGTGTATATTAGAACTTTTCTTGTACACAGAACTTGAGCCCCTGTGCGCGCGTACTATTAGGAAGTTCACGCACACAACTACTACAGGACGAAGACAGCCACTGGCCTATTTTCTTCCCGATCACAAACCAAAGCCTACTGAAATAATATGGATATAATATATATTTACAAATAGCCATGATAACAAAAGCTAAGTCGGTCAATTGCCAGAATTACGAAAAAATTCAATAAAATAACTCCGAATTTGAGAAACCGAGCTAACTATATAATTAGAGTTGCTTTCAGTTCATCCTCGAGCGGTGCCGTAAGCAACGGCAGCTCATCACAGCTGGTAGCTATCGACAGCAAGATCGAGCAGGCCATGGTAAGCACTCATTTCATTAGTAAACTTTTTCCGACTTTGTCGAAATTCTTTCTCAAGGAATGGCACAACTGATGAAACAAATGGCCAAAAGTCGAAAAAGAAAAGACCAGTCATATGTTCATAAGTGTCCTTATCGAATAAACGGAACCGTAGTTGGCAAGAGCATCGCTGCTGCTGTATCCCTCATCAGTTCTTGATCTAGACCAGGAACAAGATGTTTTGATGGTAGTCTATCACCAGCGCCTCTACAGTTGCTCCTTTCCCTCTCTTCTTCATTACTGTCACGAGGAAGCTCCTACATTGCCTTCCTTCCCGCTCACTCACTGCTTGCAACAATGGCCGCAAACCTTCCAAAGTTGCCGTTGTGCAAATTATTGCCGACAACTCCCTGGATGGCGTATCATATGCTAGTATTTAGCTGTTTTGATATCTAGTAAACGAATCCAACAACTACTTTGACAACCATTGCATTTCACAAGTCATCCACTTCCTTTCCCTTGCAAAACCAACGACCTTTGGCTAGGCGGCACAGCGTTCTTCGTCTCATTAGCAGAGAGCTCCGCTCTTTCGATGACAACCCTCTTCTTCATTGCTCCTTATGCACCTCTACCATTTCCATCTACTTTTCTCAGCATTCCTCTGATCCACCTGTAAAGAGTGGTCGGATGACGTAGACCGACCAATGTCGACCACCTCTGCCTCTTTAGAGAACGCGTTCCCCCTCCTTCTCTCTTCCCTCTCTACTCCTTCGTCTTCTTCTCTCTACGCGACCCCACTCTCATTCCTCTCCTTCTTTGTCCTACGATAGAAAGTAGCTTTAAAGGCTGTGAAGATGATATACGACTATCTTGCGGTGAACTGCCTCAGTCCCTTTTAATGCGCGCAGCGGAGTACACTATATACTAGCAGCGGCGAGTTCGATTCCCGCTGTATCGCTTAGACCAGTTGCGAGGAAAGAGGGGACACTTCCTTCTCAATCATTATGATCCTCATGACAATGACGAGATCGCATCCCAGATAAACAATTCACACGACCAAAGTTCCATCGAACAGACGCTATTCTAGGCTATTCTCTTCCCGAAAGTCACAGATGAGCACGAAAGGGCCGAAAACATAATAAATCACCGAGAACGTCACCTTTCTCGACAGACGAAAATAGCCAAGTGATACAAGTGTTCAATTGCAGGACCTCGTTAAGACGCATCTCATGTTCGCTGTACGTGAGGAGGTCGAGGTTTTGCGCGGACGAATCGTCGATCTCGAGAATACTGTAAGTGGTGGACTGTGACCCTTTCTTGGTCACTTGCCGAACGACACTTATAAATCTTGAAGATGGTTATTAAGAAATTCAGGTGTGCAACCTCGAGGCCGAGAATGCGGTTCTGCGAAAGCACGTAAGCGAGGATATCCTGCGCAACCTTAGCCTTAGCTGAATCCGAGCCCCACAAGTCGTCCCTCCTTTCCCATGTATTCTTCGCCCGTATTCACTTGTGCCCTCCCGACCACACATTCCTTTCAATCCTTCCTCCCTTCGCTTTGTACATAGCTTGTCGTAGCTTCTGCAGCCGATGAGCTGTTCTGTGCCATTCCTCGTCTGTTACCCCCTTCCCCCGTTGTTGTTGGCCACTGTACACTTCAAGTTGTGCTTCCCTAGCTTTGTTAGACGTCCCTTTAGTCCCTTCGCGTGTACCCTATATCACAAGCCTCCTCCTTCCTAGAACACAGCACACCCAGTGACGCGCTTCCCAGCCTGTTATGGATACCTAGCCCGATGACAAGCCCCCTTCGTACGGTACCCCCTTCACCTACCTACTCCTCTCCACCGACTAAGTCCCACCTCCTCCGGTTACGGTATTACACGTTGTCTACTTGCATGTTTCCCCCGTATCTGCTTTTCCCTGACTCCTTTCGTTCCATTATGGCGCATTTTCTTGTCTTGTCCACGCTAATGTATTATGTTAGCCAGGTTATTCTTAATAAATTGGATTCACTACGTTCGGATGGCATTGCCATGCTCCACACAATCACTGAATGTGCTGCACGAACAAGTTGATACAATGATTTTTGTGTTTTGGATACAAACTGCAGTTTTGTTGTTAGGTTGTATGACTTTCACAATAGTTGATGTGTAAATGAAAAGGAAAAATTCTCACGCTATGGAACAGCGTAGACAAAATCGTCACGCGCTTTCTCAGCTGCGCGTGTTTACTCGCTATCGCGGAGTAGTACATACCAAACAGCTAAACACCTTTTGACGGTACGCCCGAAATACTCGCCGCAACGCGGAACAATCGAATCGAAATCGGTACGCGTTCCATCGACGTGTCACGGTTAATGTGTCGATTAAACGACATCGTCCCCACTCCTTTCTCTCTCTATCACCCATACTCAAAAGATCTCGTATTTATTTCATATCACAAAAAGGCCACGGCACAAGTAAGGCTAAAACGGGCAACACTATTAGCGGCTACATATCATCATATGTATACAGTAGTACAACGTTAGTTATTTACATACACTTACTCTAATACTTACTCCAATCTACTCATCGTCCAATGCAATGCTTTCTTCAACCGTGGTCTCGTCCTCCTCCCACTCCTCAACACCACTTCCCTCAGCCTCCCACGATTCGTGCAATCCCCATGTCCTTCCCTCATCCACCGGCCGTCCACTGTACTTCTTCTCCAACTCATCCAGACGACTCATGTGTCTCTCGTGGTTCTTGCGCAACGAAGGCTCTACAAGATTAAATGCCTTCAACCACTACGTAATAATGATTCATAAAAAGAGCGCCCCGCGCTCTAACTATCTTCCTTTTTCTTCCTCAACTACATTCTAGTCTACCATGACTACGGTACTCAATCTACCGTAGACAGGAAGGATTTACTATTCAAGTGGCAAAAGAGATAGCGACGTCGCATCACTTTAGTCTCTCATCTTCATTACTATCTCTATCCTTCCATCTCCTCTTCCCCTTTCACTTCCCCGTCTGTTCAAAGTCGAGGTCGCGCTCAATAGAAAGCAAAGGACCGCTTATCATAAGCATTGTATCTGAGTGTACAATGACCGTGAGTAGTGCACTTGTAGTACACCCTTATTACGGACACCGACAAACAAGTCTTTCGTTACGAACAACTCTATCCTCGAGAGTAGACCAGTGTGTTCCGGTCTTTTCACTATTACGCTTGATAATAGTCAATTATCCTGTGGAAGGTGTGGCATAATAATCAAGATAGCAACTCTACTCGAGTAAGCATAGCCATCGGGAACGCGCACTCTTCAAGCAAAGTTCCGAACTTCTCAAACTCAAAGTCGCATAACAACGCTCAAGTTGGCCGTGCAGTAATAGCCTTCCCGCACTTCAAGCTACTTCCTTGTTCCAGCCACACTCAAAGGTATCACGAACCTTCTTCGGAGTTTTCCTTCTGTCCATGCGCATTCTCCTTCTCTTCCATGTCAGCAATCGGAACGTGAAGTTTCTTCTCTGTCCTATCCACCTGATAAACGTCTCCTTACGAGAAGCTAATCCAAGAACAGAGAAAAGCAGACTCCGATAAACGTACATGATTGGGTGTGGAAGTAGAACTTGTCTCTGTCGCCTTTTCATCAGGCACATGCACGGGCAACGCTTCTGAAGAGCATGAATCTATTGATTTTAGAACGTGTTTCTAACCTATGCATATACAAGATTTCAATGAGACAGAGCGAGTGAAAGCAGTATGCAGTCACTAGATGATCCCTAACCCGGCAACAGCTCGTTTTCCTTCTCTGCGTGATCTCTGCTCATCTCGACAGTCGCATCGTTAACGGTATGCCCCAGACGACGGCGCTTCGCTCGTTCCTCGCGTGCCTATAGTTTTTCTCTGTTTATGAATCGCACATCTTCTGTAGTGGATCCAATTCGGATCTTCTTTTAGATAGTTATGCTTCATTTATAATAAGCCATTGGTTCATTATAAACTGTTCATGAAGCACCACACTCGAAAAGAACCGTATTGAATGCAATAATCTTCTCTATCGTAGTCCTATAAGGGAGTCATGGAGATATCATGGTAGACCTGCTTCTGTTCCTCCACAACGTGTCTCTTCGCAGCGAACGGGTTGAATGTGGCTATCGAGAGGACCTGACAGTTAGAATTCTTCTTTTTAAATATACTTAGATTTCTCTTTAGATTTCTTAACTCAAATCATACGTCTAACCTTGTAAGTGTTCTCACGATGAACCGCCCACGATGTTGTTCACAAACTTTCTAGGTGCAACCGGTTGCGCTGTACTTGTTTTGGCTTCTCGATCGTACGCCATGATACGCAGTAGATTCCAATAGCATTAGGATGTACATATCTTTCGACTTTCTTGATGGCTGATTTTCAAAGCCTGAGCGATGACGAAGATAGGTCAGATGGAGGCCGTTACAGATCATAGTATGCAATGTGGAGAAGAGGATAAACACCGAACCCCGCCTATATACAGATCCACCTCTATCATCCGCTCAAAAGGATACCATCCCATCTATTGCTTTCGAAAGCTATTTACGTTCCATTAGAATTACGTTTTTAATATGTGCATCAATTTTCTTCCGTCTTTCAAGGATGTCATCGAACGAGAGTCTCGCCTGTAAGCTGCTCTTGTTGGTCATCGCTCTTCCCATCTCGCTCATTGTCATGTTCACCTCTCTCAACAACATTCTACGCGTCTCTACGGGTGTCTCTATTGCTATGCCGATTTTAACGACAGTCATTGCGAAGACCTGTGAACCCGTAAGACCTCGCTTCGTAACCGCCTCAAAATCTATCTCACTTTCAGAAGGACTGGTACTTCTTCGTGAACAACATTCATTACACCGGTGGTGTGAACATCAGCGAATACGAAAGGTGCCGATTAACGGATGTCATAGTACAACTGCACTTGAAGTTGGCCGTTAGGCGCACTCTAGTGCCGATTAATAACACCACTCAAACTGGTGCGGAAAATACGATCGGCACCTAATGCAGATCGATTGAGCTTACGTGTTGGGACCGAAACGGCCAAACCAACACGAGGGAAATATAATAATAGCACGGAGATCCGTTGTGCTTCAGAAATGCATCGTCGTTTGAGCTGCCAATGGCGAAGGTGGCCGTGCTCACGAGCCGCATCAACGAATTGTATGGAGATAACACGACTCAGCAAGCCAGGTCAGGCATACTCATCAAGCGCAGTTAGATCCGAGCTCTTCGGAAGACCGGAATCGGTACGTTTGCAGAATCTTGCAAGTCGGTGCGGGAGTCGGAATGGAGACGGCCGCTCTTTCCATAACTTGCATGAGTGCCTTGGAACGAGGATGCGAGATCGTCGCCATCGACGACTGGCTCAAGCTCGACAGACGAGGACTCGTCAATGAGTATGCATCCATCCATTCGGATCTGGCTTGGGGCGGATTTAGCGCATTTCGTGGGATTGTGTCAGGGGAATGGTAGACTTGCAGCACCCAGCGTTGCCTTCGTAGGACGCTCTCGCAAGCCGATGCATGGGACTTTGTACTTCCCTGGCGATGCTCCGAGGCTGAAGTGGTTCGCCTCATGCACTGCTACAGTGTAAAGGTCAGCTACTGTGAGAAGAAATACGGTTGAAGACCGGAGATTAGGTTGACATCGTCTACATCACGAATACAAACAATCTTGTTCAACGGATGGACTTCCTTCGAACTGTAATTCGGCCAGGCGGATTTCTTATGGGACCGCTTGTTGTAGGTATGTATTTTATTTTAATAAGCTTATTTTTTAAAATATTAACAAACATATTTTATCACCGCGGCCCTTTTGTTGTATCATTTCTCGGTTTACTTTGCAGGTGTTTATGACAAGCTGCTCGATTACGTGAGCGACAGTCCGCATTCCCTTGATGTCAACCAAGAATCCTGGAGCATCCGCATTGAATAATATAATTAACTTTTTACTTGGCATATATTTAGACAGTAGTTCATGTTAGTTATGTGTTGGATTTTGTGGACTGTGAATAGATATTATAGCTGTTCTTTGTTTGTCACCATTATCCGTTTTCGAGATACCGGGTCCAAAAGCAGAGTAATCTCCTCAGGATTAAAACAAAGTATTCTACTCACCAGATAGCCTCAAGAACAAATAGTCATGCTCGTAACCAACAAGTCAGTTATCCTTTGCAACGTTGTGTAGCGGTAAACTTTTTATAAGACAACGCGAAATTAGCATAATGATTAGAGACATTCCTTCGATTAAGTGTTAGCACATGTTAAATTCACACGACTTCCTGCTTCTTATCGATTCTGTACCGTAAATTTCTTATTTCAAAGTCCAATGCACGCGACATCCATCATCTCCTACCGTAACCACCTCCGTTTCCGAAGTCCAGACTAGACTCCTGAACAGAGATTAGTCAACATTTTGACAATGAGAGACTTTGGAATGTACTAATTCTTCTAACAGATAAATGTGCGTACCGGTTGTATTAGCAGACTAATAGCACTGTAATTTGTGTTTAAAGCTATTTCTCCGCCCAACCAGCTAACCTTATGGCTACATCATCAAGCTAAATTGTAACCTGATAGTTCTTTGTACTGAAAGGGTCGATAAGGCCACTTACTCGATAAGCTGCGTTCCCCTCGCAACGATGGGATCAGCCTTCTCGTCCACTCTCCACACAACCAAATCACGGTCAACGCCACCTGAAATATGATTTTTTATTGCTATTTTCTCTAATTGTGTATACAAAGCAGTCTGCAAAAGCCTTCTGACAACACCATTCCATGTAAGCATGTACCATCTTTCACTTACGTAACTAGGAATAAAAACTAAATAAAAGCTAAAGACACTAAACGTTAAAAAATAAATTTTAGAGAATAAAAATCCTACTGAAAACGAATGAAACTTGACTCAAACACTACCCTACCCGAGGCCAGCCTCTTCCCATCGGGCGACCACGCAATCGCCCGTATCGTTGCCCGATGCAGTCGCCAATCGTCCGCCACCAGGCGCCACGCGGACGCCGCGCTGCCACACGCGGATGCGGACGCGTCCGGAGCGAAGACGTTGATGTAGCGAGCACTGTCGGCCACTGCCAGGTGCGTCGACTGAATGGAACACGTCGAAAGTCGATATACACATCTTGCACACGTAAGATTCTTTTCTCCCTACGGTATTATCAGTAGTGATAACAAGCAAGATCAACTTTTTTTTGCAGAATATTCATGATTTGCCGTTCCACTGTTAGTCCAATGCATGCAATCATGTGGTACTTCGATTACTAGAACGCGGCGTGATATTCTCTCCTTTTCGTGTTCTTTGCTGCTGCTGCTTCAAGCGGATTACGTTGATCCCAATGCGAGAACAGAACTGGACCATTTGAACTTGCGTGTTACGTGCACTTTCCGCAAGCAAAAAATAAAAGTAAAGAGAAATGCGGAAAATGTTTCCATGTTCAATATTCCGACAACTACCGTAACCCACGCACATGCGGACTGTAAGCGAGTGTCACGGCCGTTCCCTTCAGGTCGAGTGTTGTGCTGAGAATGAGCGAATTGCCCTGAAAACAGTTTCTGTTTCGAACTCGTTATGATGTCCGAAACGACCGTTAAAGGTATAGAATAAAAAAAATGTCGTATTGAATTGTTCACCTCGATCCTGTACAGGTGAACCCGATACAGCTTCGTCCACCCCACAGCCATCTCCCAGTCGGAAGACGCGACCGCGACGCACGCAACCTCGTCCGGCAACTGCACATCATGTCATACAAATTTAAAAGGCTTTGATTCTTTCGTAAAGAAACAAGCAAATGCGGATTAATTCACAGACAGTGAACCATTCATTTTTTCTGCAGCAAATTAGCCAATAACAGAAAACTTTGACAGTAAGATACCCAATAAAGGTACTCACATATGAATGACAACTAGCTAACCCGCTGCACAATGCCTCAATTATTATTGGAGGAAAACGAACGTTGGGAAATCTTTGCAGCGCACTTCGCTAAATACAGTGAAACTCTTTTGGCGAAATACCAGCCTATTGTTAGGCTAATCTCCGGCTCCGGCTGAAGTTTTTCGGTGGTTAGCGGAAAGAAGTGTGCAGCTCTCTCAACGTTCATTTTCCTTCAATAATACGCTCATTCCCATCCCCACCTCCTTCTCCACAATCGGCTTGTCAGCAGTCTCGCAGTTGAAAACGACCACATGCCGCTGGCAGGCTATCCCCACCTGCCATGAAATCACAATTCGGAATGGATCATTCACGGTTGAATAATCGAATTCCAAAAACAATCTGCTTTTGCACAAGGTCGATTGAAAACAAGATATTTTCATTAGATAAAAGCAAGCAAAGTAGAGGCCACCAAATGACTCCTATCTCATTCCCCCCCTCCCGACTTACCGTATTCGTTCCTCTCGACATTCCTCTCGGTTCCGAGGGCAGTTCAATCGACTCCTCCATCATTCCGGATGGATACGATCGGACCTTGAGCAACATATTATAATTCCACTCTTCATCTATTCCGTCACTTACATCTATTTCGTCATAGCTAATCCTATTTTGTTACAATTTGGTTACCAGATAGATCAGGGTTTAGGTCGTTTTTCTAAGCAATGAGCAGACTTCGACAAACAAAAGGAAAGTTAACGATTACCTCAAGCGTATTGTCGACGCGCGCACAGAACACCTTCTGCTGTGACGGGAATACGGCGATTCCTCGAATCTGAAGGATTCGTTACTCTACAGACATTAATTTTCAACGTGTAGCCAGCCTCCCGGCTAGTCCTAGCATACTACGCACTCGTAAAATTTCTAGATTACCAATAAACTACATTTAATGAACCTTTCCAAATCAACTCTAATGGGAGATCTTCCCTCCACACAGAGAAAAACTCGAAGGTTTCCGCCACTGGCAGTCTATTCGGCAGAGGTGTGAAAGATACTTCCGCTTGAATTTTCCCGGAATTATTTTTAAAAGAATTTGTAGAAATATGCTACCGCCATTGGTCGCTCCTCTCCCAGTGGGGAGGCAGATAGAGGATTGGTGGGTACGGTAGAGACGAGGAGACGGCCACTCAAATGGTCCATTTAGCCTACTTTGTATATTACACTACTCTCTTCAACTGAAGTCTGGGGTAGTGAACTCAAAGCTCAATACAAAAAGGCACTAAAATAGTAGTCAATCTGTGAACCTGTTATCTCCCGTGAATAGTACTCGTCCATCGTCCTCTCCCTCCACCCACTCAGCCACCACTACTCTCACGTGACCCTTGTGTCCGTGAAGCGAATAAACTACTGAGCCGTCGGCTGCCGATATCTAAGAACCACATATTTTAGAAACAAGATATTGCAATGTGCAAACAAAGATTCCATAAATATATTGTATAGCTACTAAATGAATATTGTTTGGGTATAATTGTATGCAAAGGGCTATTATCAAGTCGTACCACATCAATCCTCCCAGTCATGGTCAGACTGAAGAGGTTGTCCGAGGCAGGCGAATACGTGAGACCAAGGCGCTGGCCGAGGGGAGAGGCTGCAAAGGAGAAGATGTAGAGAACGATTCTCTTGTGATTAATTGGTAATTAACTTCTACTTAAACTTCTATTAGGTTTCATACACATTCTCTCCTCCATCACCGTACTTTACGAATTAATCGTGATAGAATAAACGCGCGGCAGGATAAACGACAACTCACACACTTACTGTTTGCTCTCCACCAAAATGTATTTCCTGATTGTACAATATCGCCCCATCTACCATCCATCCCATCCCTCCCCTCCCCTACCGTATACCTGTCTCCTCCCCTGCATCCCACTCTTCCTTCACCGTCCACTGCTCCTCCCCGTTCTCGTCCCGATCTCCCGCCACGAATGACAGCATCTCAACCGCTGTATTATTACACAACCTGCAAAAAACAGAAATTTGAGATAACTTTAATAACACCAACACTCTCCGCAAAGATCAGAAATAGAGTCCGACGAATGGCCGGTGGTGATTGGATCAGAAAAAGTGCTTTGACTGTCTGCCTTTTCACATTTCTCTCCCTTTCCGTACCGTTCTTGCACCTTGATCATACGATCACGGACCACTGGTCGGACTGTATTCTCAACTGACATGAATGGTTCCATGAGTGGAGGAGTACGCGACCCGTCCCCTCCTCCTCCCCCTTCCCTCCTCATGCAACCCCTCCATCCTTCCCGGGTCTCCCTTCTCGTTACACTGCTCTTCCTCATCTTCCGTCGGATCAGCCAAGCACAGTGCCGTGATCGACCGATCGTGTACACGCTCGTATTCCTCAAATAAGGCTAACTTTATTACTTATTGTATGTTGTCCCACAAATAGCACAAGCCACAATAAGATCCCATAATATTCTAGCTAAAACAGTTGATTGCGCTGAAGTTAATTTTACAAAATAATTCAGTTAATTTTACAAAAAAAAACTCTTGCTATCAAAATCAAAGTAAAGTTTCCGTAACCTACCGTACAAAAACTACCGTAACCCACTGACCATCGATCGATCTCTCGACTTCCAGAGAATAACACGCCCATCGGAACTGCCGGTGACAAAGTGCGAACCGTCACGAGAGAATCGAACCACATTGACGGTTCTGATGATATTGTAAATGTATATTACTCAAGTTGTATTGGCAAAATCGAAAGTGATTTGCATCCAAATGTGTTGCAATTATTAATGTCGTATCATTTCAGAAAACTTTCAGTCAGTCAGTCTCTACTGGGAAATCGGGAAATCTAAAAATAAACGTGCATAATTGAGACAAACCCCGTGTGTGCCGTGAGCATTCCACTGTACTTTGGTCGACCGCGAACTCCGGTCGGCGGCTCGAATACGGATACCTGCGAAATATAACTCCTTTTTCACGTTTCCGAACAAAATAGGAAGGACCGTAATCATACACAGAAAGAGATTCTGTATTTCTTGAAGTTAAGTAAGATTGTTAGGCCCAAATTTAGAGGAACGAAGATACATCTATTATACTTTCCTAAATGAGGGGGAGGCGGGGTGAAAAATTACTCATGTATGATTATGAGACATGTTGCATACGACCATTATCGATTGCAGGTTCGATCATACGTGGGCAGCCTTACCCACGATATTTTGAGAAACGGGCCTACCAGTGTACGAAATCAAGCCTACCAATTGAAATTTTGTATGAAATAAAGGACTACCAAAGTAAAATTCTGAAGACATTTGGGCCTACCACCCATGCATACTTCGGGTCGGTGCCTACGTGTGGGTTCGATCCCTACCGTAGTCGCCACCTTTTGCAACTCATACCCGAGTATCCTGCGAGCCGAGAAGCAGAGAATTTCGACTTGGATTCACATCGACCGACTCTACTCTCCACTTGTGACACGACAGATCGGCGCCAGAGGAACCTATTACAATTATTATTCCTAGACTATTTTAATTATTATAATTATAAAATCATGAACTGTAATGGAGAATGGAAGAGAACCCCTACCAGTCTTGAGCTCAAAGTAGAAAGGAGCATCATCGCCCACTACCGCCAACTTGGTAGAATCTGCAGACCAGGCGAAATCAGCAATCTGCAATGATTGTATGGTTCCTCTGGTTCAGTGATAGAAGCAAAAACACATGCTTACATGCGGACTACAGGAGCCTATCCACAGTACTGGTAAGCGTGTTGAAATCCTTTTTTTTAATTTTCAATGAATTAAAAGTATCTAACGAACGTGACTAAAGGTATTAACAAACAGCAGCATGCGCCGAGATGTACGCAAGATGGCAGAAAGATGAAACAGGAACCTCGCCAACGGGCATCGCGAACTTGTAGGCCTGATCGTAGGGCGGTGTTGTGCGCCATACGAAGATGTCTCCCTTAGTATCGCCTGAATCAGAGCTTTGGATAACACCAAGAAATGGAACGAGTATTTAGAAGCTAGCTCAATGCTATTCTTCCTTTTCGCCCGTGACATTTTGCTAACTATCTTCTAATTCGGCGCTAAACACTGCATTACACTGCGCTGTCGTCAGCCGCCTTCGGTAGCTACCTGAGGCCAGAAGCTGTCCATCTCTCGAGAATCGCACGGCTGTCGTCTCTCCACGATGTTCACCGTACACATTGAGACACGAAAGATCGCACGAATCGAGAAGGACGACCTTCCGAGCAGCGGGATAGGCAACAAGGTGAGACTGAAAGACAGATAGTTACAGGCACTGGATTATTCACAGAGCATTTTCATTGAATTTTCATTGCTTGATTGTTACTAAAATTGAGACTAAGCGTACATGCTGACGAAGAGAAGACTGAAAAGAAACAGAAATAACTCACGCTTGCATCGATCTTAGCCGGCCGACCTCTCTGGGCTCGTGGAGCCGCTGGAACAATGTGAGTAGGGACGAGTTCGTGAGAAGATATCATCCTGGAATAAATATAGCTAAAACCAAATTCCAGAAACAAGTGCAAAAAACAATCAACAATCGCGGTACAGTCATCTTTTCGCTCCCGTTGAACTCATCCGCAGCTTGAAATTAGCGGGCTCCCGAAGCGAATTACTAATCAAAGTTGTTTACGTTCTAACGCGTTTTGCAACTGTGTTTCTTTTTCGCTTGTAATTTTACATGTTTTACGCGTAAACTAATGGAATATTCTGGTCTTAGTGCATTCTCCGTTAATGTAGCTTAAATATAAAATATATCTTTAGCTCATTTTCAACTGAATGCTAGATTTGCGTAAATCAGCCACTTTTGCTACACTATAGTTTCGTGAAACCGTTATAAACACGTTAGTATGTAAATTTATTTACATTCTGTCTCTCCAGGCAGTCCCTCTCTAATTCTGCCTGGCGCACTGTCGTTGGACGGTCGGTTCTCCGCGAGTAAGGTGAGAATTTTAGACCTTTGTAAAAGAGTAAAAAAAATCGTGCATTTTTGGTTGCACGCACCTAGATATTAAATAAATTACTATGTTGCAAATATGCGGAAATTCAAAAGGTTGACTGCTGCTTTCATCGGAATGAATGCTCTGAGCTCTCGATATAATTCTGTGTAGTTTGTAGTAAGGAGTGAGATTTATCAAAGCGCGCGCAGAGTACTGTAGGTACACCCGTTTTTGAAGTTGTCTGTCAGCATTTTTACACTTTTGGATTTTTGTAGAGCCTTTCTTCTCGCGATCTGGTCTCTACACACGTTGTTCCAGTCGCGCCGTTAGTCCAGAGAGGTCGACCGGCTAAGATCGATGCAAGCGTGAGTTATTTCTGTTTCTTTTCAGTCTTCTCTTCATCAGCATGTACGCTTAGTCTCAATTTTAGTAACAAACAAGATTAAAAGAAAGGAAAATGAAAGAAAGTGCTCTGTGAATAGTCTAGTGCCTGCAACCATCTGTCTTTCAGTCTCACCTTGTTGCCTATCCCGCTGCTCGGAAGGTCGTCCTTCTCGATTCGTGCGATCTTTCATGTCTCAATGTGTACGGTGAACATCGTAGAGAGATGACAGCCGTGCGATTCTCGAGAGATGGACAGCTTCTGGCTTCAGGTATATATTTAAGCTTCTTCATTCATAACTGCGGCGCTTCTTGTCACCAAAAGCAACGAAACATTGACCGAAAGGACTCGTTTGCACATCTCTAAAGGGTAGCATGCATACGGGCTATTCTTACCTGAAAATTATCGCCGACTGCCTTCGATAATATCTTATCTGACAATGAGAGCGTACGGTAGCAAGGTTTATTGCCTAAGGCACATACATGGGCACGGCCCCGACACTCGGGTGGTAGGCCGCTAATTTATAAGAAACGCAGCTTGGTAGACTTTACAAAACACTAGTTTTCCCTATTGGTAAGCTAATCGTAATGTAGTTGAATGCATTTGTAGGCCTGATGTGAAATAAATGGACGATGAACTTGCCCATGTATGCTTAGGCAGGCTACTCGTTGATGAGATATAATATCAAAAGTATGCTTTTAGATTGCGACGACTTCAAGGAGAAAGGCAATCTGGACATGTGTGTGCACTCTGCGTACATAAAAGATTAGTTTATTTTATCAAGGTTCTGGCCTCCATTTATTTTTTAGAAGATTACATTGTGCAACTTTGTACGTCACATAGCGCTGACGACGAATTTTCGATTTTTCCTAACTTATAAAGCTATCAACTTCCAACATAAAGCATCCAGGGTTTGCTTATTAAAGTCGTGTTCAATATGTTGTTACTCGATACTAGTTAGTTTAAAAAATCGGATATTTTTGTAACCCTCATTTCTTACTTTACCTCGAATCCCCGAACTACACAAGAAAAAAATAATGGCTAAAATGATGATTAGATGAACCACCGGAGACTACACAGTCCTCTGTTCATGGTGGCCTCTGTGCCTGTCACCGAAGTCAACTCCGTATCCCTCTGTGGTGCGGAGCCGGTACCCCATTTATGGGTTCAAACGTAAAACGCCCGCTAAGGGGATTCAGAGGTGGCAGGTGGTTAGGAGCCGAGCAGAGGCCAAGTGGCAGGAACTGTGGATACGGACTGGGATAGCTCCCCCTTCTCGCTCTGTGTAATGCTCGCGAGATGCCTTAGGGTTAGGGGGATTGAAATAACGATTATATAGGGCTTATCTTGTGATGGTGCAACGGAATGATATGAGATGGGTATATAAGTAAGAGCCTGATTGGCGAACTTCTTGTGTTGGTATTTGGCGACAAACACAGAAGGGAACTATGACGGCACCAAAGGGATAGAGTCTCCGGTGATGATATATGGAATACTGATTCGAGGACTTTTGAGAAATGACTACATTTCGCAGACACGTTTTGCATCAACTCAACTCTGTTTGATTAGTATCGTGTAACAACCATCCTTCAAAATGTATGCTTTGATAGACAAATCCCGGATGTACCTGTTATTTTTGATTTAGCCGCTTTCCTTTTCAATATGATTAAAATTAAAAAAAAAAAGAAATACAATGAATACAGTATCCTTTTTGCAGTACGCACCGCGGACCTAGTCGACGCGTCACGCCCGACGTCTCTCATCCGATGCTGCACAGTAAACGGCGATGGCTGAATTGCTTTGCAGAAGCACTCCCGAATGGTAAGCATGAATGTGCAATAGTCATGGCAGGGTACGAATATGCATAATTTGCTGTCTGTTTCTCTTTATTCCCTCTCGCTATTTCGCCTAATCGGCACCACAGGTAAAATATTACGTCGGACACGCCGTAAAATGGCACTTTCCTCGTGAAAGTTTGGAGAATTAGGACGCTTTGTTTGAAATTCGGTATGTCTATGTCAAATTATGACGTAATCTAAGCTAATATTTTGGATCTTGTTGTATTTGTTCTGCTCGAATAACATTCATTTTTAATATCAGAAGCGTCAACATGGTTCGATTCAATTGTACTTCGTTGTCGGCAACTCGGATGATCGAGTTCCCCAATCTTGTGGAAATCAAGTGATCAATCCATGTTCAGTGGGGTTACGGTAGTTACGGTTTAGTAAATTACGTAGCAATCATGGATCAGAGAATCGTGTTTTGTTTATTTCATGAAAAACGGGACTGGAGTCACATTTGAAGTTCAGAGTACATAATTTGACATATAGCGAAAAAGATTTTGTGGCCGACATGCCTTAAAAATTATTGACATTAAAAAGTGCCCAGCTGTATTTGAGCTGTAGTAGTTTTGGTTGCTGATTGTAGCACAATAAAGGCGATGTGCAAAAGGCTTATTTGTAGGTATACGAACGTCGATAGGATCGGTCAACTGCCCTGTGATTTGCTGATCCCGCTGAAGATGAGCGAGAGGAGAGTAACGAGAAAGGATATCCACTAGCGAGGTACTTTTCGCAATTAATTTTGTCTATCCGAATCGTCACTATTTCCTGCTTCACTGAGGTAGAACGCCGCGTTTTACATAACTGCAGCTCTCTATTTGTGGAGTAGTCGGAAAAGAGTTGCAAAAAGTTGCGAACACGGTAGGGATCGAACCTACAATCTTCTGCTCCGTAGGCAGACGCGTTATCCATTGCGCCACGCGGCCGATGGGGTGAGGGTCACACCCTGGCATCCTTGTCTCGCTGCTTGCGCATTAGCCGATCATACATGGGCAGGGTTCCCGACAGCTATGTCAGCTTGGGGCCTACCAATGTACACCATGAGATTTTGGTTAGCCTACCAATGGGGATTCTAATAAAATGAGCCGCCTACCAAGTGAAGTTTCTAGCACAAAGAGGGGCCCACCACCCGACCGTCGGGCCTCTGCCCATGTATGTAGCCGATCATAGGCTAATGGCCAAGTGTCAATCATTTTTAGTGTCATAATGGGCGTACACAAGATGGATTGTGGTGACGAAAGCTCTTGCGCAAATATTTTAGAGTTTAGGCCTACCATTCTACAAATCCTTGATTATCTGGCATACTTAGTTGTACATTGCTTAACAGCAAGAAATATATGCATCTTAATTCGGATCTTTGCTAGGGGAAAATAGTGTATTTGATTGTATTTTTCAGGGACCGATCCCTTTTTTATCCTACAACGATCCATAGTATTAGGTTGGCACATAAGTCTTGGAAGATTTTTGTGAGATCTAATCAACACTCATCCTTCATATTATCCGCAATTATAGCAGACGTATCAATCTTCAGATTGGGGTATTCAGATAATTCTATTGCCAAGACAGCATGTGCGAAAAAGCGTGAATTTTCTGTAGCCTGGTATTGTCCACGTTGAATTGACCTTCAGATCTTCCGGGGTATCGATTTCCTTCACTCGAACAACGTCGTTCACCGCGATCTCAAGCCGCAGAACATTCTGATCAATCGGTTCGTTTATGGGGCATCTGTTGTGCGTCGCATTAGTGTCAATGTTTGATTTCATGATCACAGCTCATCCTGGAGATGATCTAATTAATACCTTTCTCGAATCTTCAAGCAAATTGTCGAAATCTTACTTGCAAAAAAGTAGAGTGATCTGCCTACTTCAATGAATTCCACCTTCATGAATTATTACCATGATCACGTAGTGTACTCATAGATCAAAAAGTGCGTCGGATCCGACGTAATCATAGCACTTTTTGCTGTGAAAATTGAAGGAATCAAGGCTGTTTTGCCTCCAAATTTATTGTTTTACATCAAATTATGCGGAAATTTGAGCTTATTAGTGTGAATCAAGGCACTTTCATTCCTTTCTCCATGAAAGAATCAAGGCACTTTTAAATTGAACGACGTTGTTTTTATCTATGGGTATACTGTATGTACCTATATACCTATGCTACTGATATCGTGCAATATTGAAGGGATCAGTCGGTAAAGATCGCTGACTTCGGTCTGTCTCGCACGTACTCCATCAGCTCGTGCTTCACGACTACGGTAGGTTTGGGTAGAATACTGTAGTTGTTTGGGTTTTGTTGGCCATTGCGTTTTCACTTTTTCGTTTTAAATCTATCACATAGTACAAGGGCAATATTTCCGTCCATTATTTCAGTACGAGACCTACCAATTAAGGTTTTGGCTAGCCTACTAATGGCTATTTTGGCGTAATATGGTGCCCGACCATCGGTTCCATGACCGCGTATGGCCATTACGGTTGTCTACCGTACTTTCCATGTCCCCTTCCAGGTTGTCACTCTCTGGTACCGTAGTCCGGAACTCCTGCTGCAGACTTCGTACAATTCGGCTGTGGACATCTGGGCTGCCGGATGCATTGTATCCGAGGTACTACGGTAGAGGGGGGAGGGCGTTGGAGGAGGGGGTTACTGTAGAGTACTGTAGGTCGGGTACGGTACGCCTCACTTATGCTTTTTTCCATCTGAAAGTTTTATATCAGAGAATGACTAACTCTTTCTAATAAATATGCTTTCTACCGTACTCCTCTCCGCAGATCTACAATCGCACTGCGTTGCTTGCTGGACAAACCGAAGCGCAGCAACTCCAGCTGACCTTTATGTGAGTGAAAAGCTACCGCAATCTTTGATCTCTGCATAGCTCCTTACATATTGCGATGCATAAGTAAGAGATTATTTTGCTTGTGTAGACTTTACATTACTCTACGTGCTCAATATTCCCCTTCAGGAAACTGGGAACTCCGACGGTCGAAGAATGGCCCCCGCATGCGATTGTCGACCGGGCACAGTACCCCGAGTACCGGAGACTCTTTGACCATCGTAAGGCCGAGTATCGCGAACTGAAAAATGATTTAAAAAAAATACCCTTTATTTTGAGATAAATGATGTGGGAAGATGAAAATGTCAAGTTTATGACAAATAGGAAAGCTAACGTTCAGAATTGTTCGGTAACGCGCCACCCGATGCCCAGGATTTGATCAAGTGTTGTCTTCGCTATATACCAAACACAAGGTGAATCGGTTGTTTTTGTCGTTTAACGTTAGCTTCTCTATCTACATAACCTTCATAAACCCCGAACTACAACATTTTCAAACATAACATCCTGCCCTTATGCAATTAAAAGCGTAGTTCTCATCATGCGGTTCTTATGTTATTAGTTATCAAACGATATTTATCAAAACAATATTTATCTTTGATACTGCTATGAGAAGCTTTTCGTCCCTGTTCCAGGGAGGTTCTTGGGTGGAAATCTCTGTGATATGTAAGGATTACTCCTACTTTCAGCGGATCTCTTCTGGCAACATACTTCGTCGAACTTGATGGTCCCCCCCCCGTTTCCTCTGTTCCCTTCATTTTCGTTCCCCGGACCGCTCCCTGAAGAAGATCGTTTCCTCTTCTCGTGCCCCACTTCACCCATCCCTCGATCCTCTTGTTGGAAACTTGCTATATGTGTTTATGAGCGCTTCAGAAAGGGGCACGTATTTTTGTGTTGATAAATGCGTCGTGCCGGGGTGTACGGGACAGGGAAGGGTGGAATGGGGTCATTTGGGACCCTAATCTCCCTGTCCAAGCTCGTAGGTGGAAGTGCAGCCGGCGCCTACGGTCTGTCAGGGTAGTCTTGAAGGCGGAATCCGTGAGCTAGGCATCTAAAAAGCCGTGAGAATAATGACATGTGCCGTACCTTTCATGCCCGATTTGTTTTAGATGCGCGTATAGGATAGGTGAGAAAGCCGCGTAACAAAGGGGTCATGCCCGATGTTTGTTTTAGAGGCGCGTGTAGGGTAGGTGAAAAAAACCTCATACGAGATGGATTATGCCCGATTTTGTTTTGGTGCGCGTCTAGGATAGGTGAAAAAGCAGCATAGTAAAGGGGTCATTCCCAATTTTTGTTTTAGAGGCCCGTGTAGGGTAGGTGAAAAAAACCTCATACGGGATGGATCATGCCCGATTTTTGTTTTGGTGCGCGTCTAGGATAGGTGAAAAAGCAGCATAGTAAAGGGGTCATGCCCAATTTTTGTTTTAGAGGCCCGTGTAGGGTAGGTGAAAAGAGCCTCATAGGAGAGGGGTCATGCCTAGAATTGGCCAGTTAGATAGATCCCGCTCATTTCTTCAAGAGTGATCATGAATGAAGGATCTATGATGTAATTGTAGATCCTAGAGTGCAGGAGCGGGATCTGGAGGATATAGAGCATTTCATTCTTCCCTCTCCCGTGGTGATGGTCGTTTGTGATGCATGTTTCTCTCCTTCTGCCTTCTGGGACTATTTTAACCTCGATAAAGGAGAAGATAAGGCCAAGTTTTTAACTTTTCTTGTGTGCATTTGTAAGCGCTCAAAAAATTCGTCCCGAGATACTGTATCGCAGTACTAATAAAGATAGAAGTTTTGAATCACTACTGATTTCTAAAAAATTTCTGTCAAAATTGACTTATTGAACAAGTGCTACAGTATCTTTGCTACAGTATCCCCACATTTTTTAAGCTATTGCAGCTTAGCTTCTTTTAAACCCAAAAAACATGGTAAATGCGCTCCAAAAACAGATCCTAGGTCTTCACCAGATCATTGATCTGGGGCGGGAAATGATTCGCGAATGATCTGACTGGTCTTTTTTTTTAAACATTTACAACATTTTTTTTAAACATTTTTTATTTATTTAAAAATTGGGCATATTATTTTCATGCCCAATTTTTGTTTCAGAGGCCTCACAGGAGAGGGTTTTCCCTTCCTGAAAAGGATATTCCGCATACAAGCCTGAAACGTAAATCTACCGTAAATTATTTATTTAGTCACTTACAAATACAAAAAGGTGCGTAGTCATGTACGTACATAGTTTTCGTCATTCCTGTCTTACCCATTGGAAGCAAATCGACGCGTGAAAAAAGATCTATGTCTTCTGTTGAACAAAAACTCCTACTGAAACCGTTACAACACCAGTTACATTAAACAAAGCAACGAAGCAGTCTGCATCTGCGGATAAAAAACATAGAATCAGATGACGTGATCTAGTTACTATACACTAGGCTTTAGTAAAGCAAAGTATTACAAAGTGAGCAAAAGAGTCGAGTTGAGTTCTTCTAAGTGAAATGAGGTGATGAACTGAGGGAATTGGAGAGATATGAGAGCATGAGACAGAATCATATGATACGGAATGTAACAGAGAAACATAAGAAATCGAAATTCAAACAGACTGCACTAGAAAACATCAACGACAAGCAACAAACTGAGGGAAATAATTTAGAAAAAGATTCAACTACCGTAGTCCAAACGATCGTGGCGGGACCCGCCGTTCAATGGTTCCAGACGCGCAGAGGATGGTGGTGGGTGGCGATGGGCTTCTGGACATTCTGGAACATGCGATGACCGAGCGCCTCCTTAGCCGAGCATCTGAAATGGTGATATTCTGGCCTTTTTCGTGATTATTGATCGTGATGAAAACTCGCCCATAGCCAGTACATTGGAAGCAATCTGTATACTGACGAGTCAGTTTCAAATTCTCGCCTTGCCTGGTCTCGTTCAGGCTCGCTTTTCATTGCTCATTACGAGTGAACTGCTAACTACAGTAAATACAACCGATTCACCTTGTGTTTGGTATATAGCGAAGACAACACTTGATCAAATCCTGGGCATCGGGTGGCGCGTTACCGAACAATTCTGAACGTTAGCTTTCCTATTTGTCATAAACTTGACATTTTCATCTTCCCACATCATTTATCTCAAAATAAAGGGTTTTTTTATCATTTTTCAGTTCGCGATACTCGGCCTTACGATGGTCAAAGAGTCTCCGGTACTCGGGGTACTGTGCCCGGTCGACAATCGCATGCGGGGGCCATTCTTCGACCGTCGGAGTTCCCAGTTTCCTGAAGGGGAATATTGAGCACGTAGAGTAATGTAAAGTCTACACAAGCAAAATAATCTCTTACTTATGCATCGCAATATGTAAGGAGCTATGCAGAGATCAAAGATTGCGGTAGCTTTTCACTCACATAAAGGTCAGCTGGAGTTGCTGCGCTTCGGTTTGTCCAGCAAGCAACGCAGTGCGATTGTAGATCTGCGGAGAGGAGTACGGTAAAAAGCATATTTATTAGAAAGAGTTAGTCATTCTCTGATATAAAACTTTCAGATGGAAAAAAGCATGAGTGAGGCGTACCGTACCCGACCTACAGTACTCTACAGTAACCCCTCCTCCAACGCCCTCCCCCCTCTACCGTAGTACCTCGGATACAATGCATCCGGCAGCCCAGATGTCCACAGCCGAATTGTACGAAGTCTGTAGCAGAAGTTCCGGACTACGGTACCAGAGAGTGACAACCTGGAAGGGGACATGGATAGTACGGTAGACAACCGTAATGGCCATACGCGGGCAAGGAACCGATGGTCGGGCACCACATTACGCAAAAAATAGCCATTAGTAGGCTAGCCAAAACCTTGATTGGTAGGTCTCGTACTGAAATAATGGACGGAAATATTGCCCTTGTACTATGTGATAGATTTAAAACGAAAAAGTGAAAACGCAATGGCCAACAAAACCCAAACAACTACAGTATTCTACCCAAACCTACCGTAGTCGTGAAGCACGAGCTGATGGAGTACGTGCGAGACAGACCGAAGTCAGCGATCTTTACCGACTGATCCCTTCAATATTGCACGATATCAGTAGCATAGGTATATAGGTACATACAGTATACCCATAGATAAAAACAACGTCGTTCAATTTAAAAGTGCCTTGATTCTTTCATGGAGAAAGGAATGAAAGTGCCTTGATTCACGCTAATAAGCTCAAATTTCCGCATAATTTGATGTAAAACAATAAATTTGGAGGCAAAACAGCCTTGATTCCTTCAATTTTCACAGCAAAAAGTGCTATGATTACGTCGGATCCGACGCACTTTTTGATCTATGAGTACACTACGTGATCATGGTAATAATTCATGAAGGTGGAATTCATTGAAGTAGGCAGATCACTCTACTTTTTTGCAAGTAAGATTTCGACAATTTGCTTGAAGATTCGTGAAAGGTATTAATTAGATCATCTCCAGGATGAGCTGTGATCATGAAATCAAACATTGACACTAATGCGACGCACAACAGATGCCCCATAAACGAACCGATTGATCAGAATGTTCTGCGGCTTGAGATCGCGGTGAACGACGTTGTTCGAGTGAAGGAAATCGATACCCCGGAAGATCTGAAGGTCAATTCAACGTGGACAATACCAGGCTACAGAAAATTCACGCTTTTTCGCACATGCTGTCTTGGCAATAGAATTATCTGAATACCCCAATCTGAAGATTGATACGTCTGCTATAATTGCGGATAATATGAAGGATGAGTGTTGATTAGATCTCACAAAAATCTTCCAAGACTTATGTGCCAACCTAATACTATGGATCGTTGTAGGATAAAAAAGGGATCGGTCCCTGAAAAATACAATCAAATACACTATTTTCCCCTAGCAAAGATCCGAATTAAGATGCATATATTTCTTGCTGTTAAGCAATGTACAACTAAGTATGCCAGATAATCAAGGATTTGTAGAATGGTAGGCCTAAACTCTAAAATATTTGCGCAAGAGCTTTCGTCACCACAATCCATCTTGTGTACGCCCATTATGACACTAAAAATGATTGACACTTGGCCATTAGCCTATGATCGGCTACATACATGGGCAGAGGCCCGACGGTCGGGTGGTGGGCCCCTCTTTGTGCTAGAAACTTCACTTGGTAGGCGGCTCATTTTATTAGAATCCCCATTGGTAGGCTAACCAAAATCTCATGGTGTACATTGGTAGGCCCCAAGCTGACATAGCTGTCGGGAACCCTGCCCATGTATGATCGGCTAATGCGCAAGCAGCGAGACAAGGATGCCAGGGTGTGACCCTCACCCCATCGGCCGCGTGGCGCAATGGATAACGCGTCTGCCTACGGAGCAGAAGATTGTAGGTTCGATCCCTACCGTGTTCGCAACTTTTTGCAACTCTTTTCCGACTACTCCACAAATAGAGAGCTGCAGTTATGTAAAACGCGGCGTTCTACCTCAGTGAAGCAGGAAATAGTGACGATTCGGATAGACAAAATTAATTGCGAAAAGTACCTCGCTAGTGGATATCCTTTCTCGTTACTCTCCTCTCGCTCATCTTCAGCGGGATCAGCAAATCACAGGGCAGTTGACCGATCCTATCGACGTTCGTATACCTACAAATAAGCCTTTTGCACATCGCCTTTATTGTGCTACAATCAGCAACCAAAACTACTACAGCTCAAATACAGCTGGGCACTTTTTAATGTCAATAATTTTTAAGGCATGTCGGCCACAAAATCTTTTTCGCTATATGTCAAATTATGTACTCTGAACTTCAAATGTGACTCCAGTCCCGTTTTTCATGAAATAAACAAAACACGATTCTCTGATCCATGATTGCTACGTAATTTACTAAACCGTAACTACCGTAACCCCACTGAACATGGATTGATCACTTGATTTCCACAAGATTGGGGAACTCGATCATCCGAGTTGCCGACAACGAAGTACAATTGAATCGAACCATGTTGACGCTTCTGATATTAAAAATGAATGTTATTCGAGCAGAACAAATACAACAAGATCCAAAATATTAGCTTAGATTACGTCATAATTTGACATAGACATACCGAATTTCAAACAAAGCGTCCTAATTCTCCAAACTTTCACGAGGAAAGTGCCATTTTACGGCGTGTCCGACGTAATATTTTACCTGTGGTGCCGATTAGGCGAAATAGCGAGAGGGAATAAAGAGAAACAGACAGCAAATTATGCATATTCGTACCCTGCCATGACTATTGCACATTCATGCTTACCATTCGGGAGTGCTTCTGCAAAGCAATTCAGCCATCGCCGTTTACTGTGCAGCATCGGATGAGAGACGTCGGGCGTGACGCGTCGACTAGGTCCGCGGTGCGTACTGCAAAAAGGATACTGTATTCATTGTATTTCTTTTTTTTTTTAATTTTAATCATATTGAAAAGGAAAGCGGCTAAATCAAAAATAACAGGTACATCCGGGATTTGTCTATCAAAGCATACATTTTGAAGGATGGTTGTTACACGATACTAATCAAACAGAGTTGAGTTGATGCAAAACGTGTCTGCGAAATGTAGTCATTTCTCAAAAGTCCTCGAATCAGTATTCCATATATCATCACCGGAGACTCTATCCCTTTGGTGCCGTCATAGTTCCCTTCTGTGTTTGTCGCCAAATACCAACACAAGAAGTTCGCCAATCAGGCTCTTACTTATATACCCATCTCATATCATTCCGTTGCACCATCACAAGATAAGCCCTATATAATCGTTATTTCAATCCCCCTAACCCTAAGGCATCTCGCGAGCATTACACAGAGCGAGAAGGGGGAGCTATCCCAGTCCGTATCCACAGTTCCTGCCACTTGGCCTCTGCTCGGCTCCTAACCACCTGCCACCTCTGAATCCCCTTAGCGGGCGTTTTACGTTTGAACCCATAAATGGGGTACCGGCTCCGCACCACAGAGGGATACGGAGTTGACTTCGGTGACAGGCACAGAGGCCACCATGAACAGAGGACTGTGTAGTCTCCGGTGGTTCATCTAATCATCATTTTAGCCATTATTTTTTTCTTGTGTAGTTCGGGGATTCGAGGTAAAGTAAGAAATGAGGGTTACAAAAATATCCGATTTTTTAAACTAACTAGTATCGAGTAACAACATATTGAACACGACTTTAATAAGCAAACCCTGGATGCTTTATGTTGGAAGTTGATAGCTTTATAAGTTAGGAAAAATCGAAAATTCGTCGTCAGCGCTATGTGACGTACAAAGTTGCACAATGTAATCTTCTAAAAAATAAATGGAGGCCAGAACCTTGATAAAATAAACTAATCTTTTATGTACGCAGAGTGCACACACATGTCCAGATTGCCTTTCTCCTTGAAGTCGTCGCAATCTAAAAGCATACTTTTGATATTATATCTCATCAACGAGTAGCCTGCCTAAGCATACATGGGCAAGTTCATCGTCCATTTATTTCACATCAGGCCTACAAATGCATTCAACTACATTACGATTAGCTTACCAATAGGGAAAACTAGTGTTTTGTAAAGTCTACCAAGCTGCGTTTCTTATAAATTAGCGGCCTACCACCCGAGTGTCGGGGCCGTGCCCATGTATGTGCCTTAGGCAATAAACCTTGCTACCGTACGCTCTCATTGTCAGATAAGATATTATCGAAGGCAGTCGGCGATAATTTTCAGGTAAGAATAGCCCGTATGCATGCTACCCTTTAGAGATGTGCAAACGAGTCCTTTCGGTCAATGTTTCGTTGCTTTTGGTGACAAGAAGCGCCGCAGTTATGAATGAAGAA
The DNA here is from genome assembly GCA_900490955.1 of Micoletzkya japonica. Taxonomy (NCBI): domain Eukaryota; kingdom Metazoa; phylum Nematoda; class Chromadorea; order Rhabditida; family Diplogasteridae; genus Micoletzkya; species Micoletzkya japonica. The sequence goes on from LS835054.1 coordinate 35,432, forward strand.
GCTTAAATATATACCTGAAGCCAGAAGCTGTCCATCTCTCGAGAATCGCACGGCTGTCATCTCTCTACGATGTTCACCGTACACATTGAGACATGAAAGATCGCACGAATCGAGAAGGACGACCTTCCGAGCAGCGGGATAGGCAACAAGGTGAGACTGAAAGACAGATGGTTGCAGGCACTAGACTATTCACAGAGCACTTTCTTTCATTTTCCTTTCTTTTAATCTTGTTTGTTACTAAAATTGAGACTAAGCGTACATGCTGATGAAGAGAAGACTGAAAAGAAACAGAAATAACTCACGCTTGCATCGATCTTAGCCGGTCGACCTCTCTGGACTAACGGCGCGACTGGAACAACGTGTGTAGAGACCAGATCGCGAGAAGAAAGGCTCTACAAAAATCCAAAAGTGTAAAAATGCTGACAGACAACTTCAAAAACGGGTGTACCTACAGTACTCTGCGCGCGCTTTGATAAATCTCACTCCTTACTACAAACTACACAGAATTATATCGAGAGCTCAGAGCATTCATTCCGATGAAAGCAGCAGTCAACCTTTTGAATTTCCGCATATTTGCAACATAGTAATTTATTTAATATCTAGGTGCGTGCAACCAAAAATGCACGATTTTTTTTACTCTTTTACAAAGGTCTAAAATTCTCACCTTACTCGCGGAGAACCGACCGTCCAACGACAGTGCGCCAGGCAGAATTAGAGAGGGACTGCCTGGAGAGACAGAATGTAAATAAATTTACATACTAACGTGTTTATAACGGTTTCACGAAACTATAGTGTAGCAAAAGTGGCTGATTTACGCAAATCTAGCATTCAGTTGAAAATGAGCTAAAGATATATTTTATATTTAAGCTACATTAACGGAGAATGCACTAAGACCAGAATATTCCATTAGTTTACGCGTAAAACATGTAAAATTACAAGCGAAAAAGAAACACAGTTGCAAAACGCGTTAGAACGTAAACAACTTTGATTAGTAATTCGCTTCGGGAGCCCGCTAATTTCAAGCTGCGGATGAGTTCAACGGGAGCGAAAAGATGACTGTACCGCGATTGTTGATTGTTTTTTGCACTTGTTTCTGGAATTTGGTTTTAGCTATATTTATTCCAGGATGATATCTTCTCACGAACTCGTCCCTACTCACATTGTTCCAGCGGCTCCACGAGCCCAGAGAGGTCGGCCGGCTAAGATCGATGCAAGCGTGAGTTATTTCTGTTTCTTTTCAGTCTTCTCTTCGTCAGCATGTACGCTTAGTCTCAATTTTAGTAACAATCAAGCAATGAAAATTCAATGAAAATGCTCTGTGAATAATCCAGTGCCTGTAACTATCTGTCTTTCAGTCTCACCTTGTTGCCTATCCCGCTGCTCGGAAGGTCGTCCTTCTCGATTCGTGCGATCTTTCGTGTCTCAATGTGTACGGTGAACATCGTGGAGAGACGACAGCCGTGCGATTCTCGAGAGATGGACAGCTTCTGGCCTCAGGTAGCTACCGAAGGCGGCTGACGACAGCGCAGTGTAATGCAGTGTTTAGCGCCGAATTAGAAGATAGTTAGCAAAATGTCACGGGCGAAAAGGAAGAATAGCATTGAGCTAGCTTCTAAATACTCGTTCCATTTCTTGGTGTTATCCAAAGCTCTGATTCAGGCGATACTAAGGGAGACATCTTCGTATGGCGCACAACACCGCCCTACGATCAGGCCTACAAGTTCGCGATGCCCGTTGGCGAGGTTCCTGTTTCATCTTTCTGCCATCTTGCGTACATCTCGGCGCATGCTGCTGTTTGTTAATACCTTTAGTCACGTTCGTTAGATACTTTTAATTCATTGAAAATTAAAAAAAAGGATTTCAACACGCTTACCAGTACTGTGGATAGGCTCCTGTAGTCCGCATGTAAGCATGTGTTTTTGCTTCTATCACTGAACCAGAGGAACCATACAATCATTGCAGATTGCTGATTTCGCCTGGTCTGCAGATTCTACCAAGTTGGCGGTAGTGGGCGATGATGCTCCTTTCTACTTTGAGCTCAAGACTGGTAGGGGTTCTCTTCCATTCTCCATTACAGTTCATGATTTTATAATTATAATAATTAAAATAGTCTAGGAATAATAATTGTAATAGGTTCCTCTGGCGCCGATCTGTCGTGTCACAAGTGGAGAGTAGAGTCGGTCGATGTGAATCCAAGTCGAAATTCTCTGCTTCTCGGCTCGCAGGATACTCGGGTATGAGTTGCAAAAGGTGGCGACTACGGTAGGGATCGAACCCACACGTAGGCACCGACCCGAAGTATGCATGGGTGGTAGGCCCAAATGTCTTCAGAATTTTACTTTGGTAGTCCTTTATTTCATACAAAATTTCAATTGGTAGGCTTGATTTCGTACACTGGTAGGCCCGTTTCTCAAAATATCGTGGGTAAGGCTGCCCACGTATGATCGAACCTGCAATCGATAATGGTCGTATGCAACATGTCTCATAATCATACATGAGTAATTTTTCACCCCGCCTCCCCCTCATTTAGGAAAGTATAATAGATGTATCTTCGTTCCTCTAAATTTGGGCCTAACAATCTTACTTAACTTCAAGAAATACAGAATCTCTTTCTGTGTATGATTACGGTCCTTCCTATTTTGTTCGGAAACGTGAAAAAGGAGTTATATTTCGCAGGTATCCGTATTCGAGCCGCCGACCGGAGTTCGCGGTCGACCAAAGTACAGTGGAATGCTCACGGCACACACGGGGTTTGTCTCAATTATGCACGTTTATTTTTAGATTTCCCGATTTCCCAGTAGAGACTGACTGACTGAAAGTTTTCTGAAATGATACGACATTAATAATTGCAACACATTTGGATGCAAATCACTTTCGATTTTGCCAATACAACTTGAGTAATATACATTTACAATATCATCAGAACCGTCAATGTGGTTCGATTCTCTCGTGACGGTTCGCACTTTGTCACCGGCAGTTCCGATGGGCGTGTTATTCTCTGGAAGTCGAGAGATCGATCGATGGTCAGTGGGTTACGGTAGTTTTTGTACGGTAGGTTACGGAAACTTTACTTTGATTTTGATAGCAAGAGTTTTTTTTTGTAAAATTAACTGAATTATTTTGTAAAATTAACTTCAGCGCAATCAACTGTTTTAGCTAGAATATTATGGGATCTTATTGTGGCTTGTGCTATTTGTGGGACAACATACAATAAGTAATAAAGTTAGCCTTATTTGAGGAATACGAGCGTGTACACGATCGGTCGATCACGGCACTGTGCTTGGCTGATCCGACGGAAGATGAGGAAGAGCAGTGTAACGAGAAGGGAGACCCGGGAAGGATGGAGGGGTTGCATGAGGAGGGAAGGGGGAGGAGGAGGGGACGGGTCGCGTACTCCTCCACTCATGGAACCATTCATGTCAGTTGAGAATACAGTCCGACCAGTGGTCCGTGATCGTATGATCAAGGTGCAAGAACGGTACGGAAAGGGAGAGAAATGTGAAAAGGCAGACAGTCAAAGCACTTTTTCTGATCCAATCACCACCGGCCATTCGTCGGACTCTATTTCTGATCTTTGCGGAGAGTGTTGGTGTTATTAAAGTTATCTCAAATTTCTGTTTTTTGCAGGTTGTGTAATAATACAGCGGTTGAGATGCTGTCATTCGTGGCGGGAGATCGGGACGAGAACGGGGAGGAGCAGTGGACGGTGAAGGAAGAGTGGGATGCAGGGGAGGAGACAGGTATACGGTAGGGGAGGGGAGGGATGGGATGGATGGTAGATGGGGCGATATTGTACAATCAGGAAATACATTTTGGTGGAGAGCAAACAGTAAGTGTGTGAGTTGTCGTTTATCCTGCCGCGCGTTTATTCTATCACGATTAATTCGTAAAGTACGGTGATGGAGGAGAGAATGTGTATGAAACCTAATAGAAGTTTAAGTAGAAGTTAATTACCAATTAATCACAAGAGAATCGTTCTCTACATCTTCTCCTTTGCAGCCTCTCCCCTCGGCCAGCGCCTTGGTCTCACGTATTCGCCTGCCTCGGACAACCTCTTCAGTCTGACCATGACTGGGAGGATTGATGTGGTACGACTTGATAATAGCCCTTTGCATACAATTATACCCAAACAATATTCATTTAGTAGCTATACAATATATTTATGGAATCTTTGTTTGCACATTGCAATATCTTGTTTCTAAAATATGTGGTTCTTAGATATCGGCAGCCGACGGCTCAGTAGTTTATTCGCTTCACGGACACAAGGGTCACGTGAGAGTAGTGGTGGCTGAGTGGGTGGAGGGAGAGGACGATGGACGAGTACTATTCACGGGAGATAACAGGTTCACAGATTGACTACTATTTTAGTGCCTTTTTGTATTGAGCTTTGAGTTCACTACCCCAGACTTCAGTTGAAGAGAGTAGTGTAATATACAAAGTAGGCTAAATGGACCATTTGAGTGGCCGTCTCCTCGTCTCTACCGTACCCACCAATCCTCTATCTGCCTCCCCACTGGGAGAGGAGCGACCAATGGCGGTAGCATATTTCTACAAATTCTTTTAAAAATAATTCCGGGAAAATTCAAGCGGAAGTATCTTTCACACCTCTGCCGAATAGACTGCCAGTGGCGGAAACCTTCGAGTTTTTCTCTGTGTGGAGGGAAGATCTCCCATTAGAGTTGATTTGGAAAGGTTCATTAAATGTAGTTTATTGGTAATCTAGAAATTTTACGAGTGCGTAGTATGCTAGGACTAGCCGGGAGGCTGGCTACACGTTGAAAATTAATGTCTGTAGAGTAACGAATCCTTCAGATTCGAGGAATCGCCGTATTCCCGTCACAGCAGAAGGTGTTCTGTGCGCGCGTCGACAATACGCTTGAGGTAATCGTTAACTTTCCTTTTGTTTGTCGAAGTCTGCTCATTGCTTAGAAAAACGACCTAAACCCTGATCTATCTGGTAACCAAATTGTAACAAAATAGGATTAGCTATGACGAAATAGATGTAAGTGACGGAATAGATGAAGAGTGGAATTATAATATGTTGCTCAAGGTCCGATCGTATCCATCCGGAATGATGGAGGAGTCGATTGAACTGCCCTCGGAACCGAGAGGAATGTCGAGAGGAACGAATACGGTAAGTCGGGAGGGGGGGAATGAGATAGGAGTCATTTGGTGGCCTCTACTTTGCTTGCTTTTATCTAATGAAAATATCTTGTTTTCAATCGACCTTGTGCAAAAGCAGATTGTTTTTGGAATTCGATTATTCAACCGTGAATGATCCATTCCGAATTGTGATTTCATGGCAGGTGGGGATAGCCTGCCAGCGGCATGTGGTCGTTTTCAACTGCGAGACTGCTGACAAGCCGATTGTGGAGAAGGAGGTGGGGATGGGAATGAGCGTATTATTGAAGGAAAATGAACGTTGAGAGAGCTGCACACTTCTTTCCGCTAACCACCGAAAAACTTCAGCCGGAGCCGGAGATTAGCCTAACAATAGGCTGGTATTTCGCCAAAAGAGTTTCACTGTATTTAGCGAAGTGCGCTGCAAAGATTTCCCAACGTTCGTTTTCCTCCAATAATAATTGAGGCATTGTGCAGCGGGTTAGCTAGTTGTCATTCATATGTGAGTACCTTTATTGGGTATCTTACTGTCAAAGTTTTCTGTTATTGGCTAATTTGCTGCAGAAAAAATGAATGGTTCACTGTCTGTGAATTAATCCGCATTTGCTTGTTTCTTTACGAAAGAATCAAAGCCTTTTAAATTTGTATGACATGATGTGCAGTTGCCGGACGAGGTTGCGTGCGTCGCGGTCGCGTCTTCCGACTGGGAGATGGCTGTGGGGTGGACGAAGCTGTATCGGGTTCACCTGTACAGGATCGAGGTGAACAATTCAATACGACATTTTTTTTATTCTATACCTTTAACGGTCGTTTCGGACATCATAACGAGTTCGAAACAGAAACTGTTTTCAGGGCAATTCGCTCATTCTCAGCACAACACTCGACCTGAAGGGAACGGCCGTGACACTCGCTTACAGTCCGCATGTGCGTGGGTTACGGTAGTTGTCGGAATATTGAACATGGAAACATTTTCCGCATTTCTCTTTACTTTTATTTTTTGCTTGCGGAAAGTGCACGTAACACGCAAGTTCAAATGGTCCAGTTCTGTTCTCGCATTGGGATCAACGTAATCCGCTTGAAGCAGCAGCAGCAAAGAACACGAAAAGGAGAGAATATCACGCCGCGTTCTAGTAATCGAAGTACCACATGATTGCATGCATTGGACTAACAGTGGAACGGCAAATCATGAATATTCTGCAAAAAAAAGTTGATCTTGCTTGTTATCACTACTGATAATACCGTAGGGAGAAAAGAATCTTACGTGTGCAAGATGTGTATATCGACTTTCGACGTGTTCCATTCAGTCGACGCACCTGGCAGTGGCCGACAGTGCTCGCTACATCAACGTCTTCGCTCCGGACGCGTCCGCATCCGCGTGTGGCAGCGCGGCGTCCGCGTGGCGCCTGGTGGCGGACGATTGGCGACTGCATCGGGCAACGATACGGGCGATTGCGTGGTCGCCCGATGGGAAGAGGCTGGCCTCGGGTAGGGTAGTGTTTGAGTCAAGTTTCATTCGTTTTCAGTAGGATTTTTATTCTCTAAAATTTATTTTTTAACGTTTAGTGTCTTTAGCTTTTATTTAGTTTTTATTCCTAGTTACGTAAGTGAAAGATGGTACATGCTTACATGGAATGGTGTTGTCAGAAGGCTTTTGCAGACTGCTTTGTATACACAATTAGAGAAAATAGCAATAAAAAATCATATTTCAGGTGGCGTTGACCGTGATTTGGTTGTGTGGAGAGTGGACGAGAAGGCTGATCCCATCGTTGCGAGGGGAACGCAGCTTATCGAGTAAGTGGCCTTATCGACCCTTTCAGTACAAAGAACTATCAGGTTACAATTTAGCTTGATGATGTAGCCATAAGGTTAGCTGGTTGGGCGGAGAAATAGCTTTAAACACAAATTACAGTGCTATTAGTCTGCTAATACAACCGGTACGCACATTTATCTGTTAGAAGAATTAGTACATTCCAAAGTCTCTCATTGTCAAAATGTTGACTAATCTCTGTTCAGGAGTCTAGTCTGGACTTCGGAAACGGAGGTGGTTACGGTAGGAGATGATGGATGTCGCGTGCATTGGACTTTGAAATAAGAAATTTACGGTACAGAATCGATAAGAAGCAGGAAGTCGTGTGAATTTAACATGTGCTAACACTTAATCGAAGGAATGTCTCTAATCATTATGCTAATTTCGCGTTGTCTTATAAAAAGTTTACCGCTACACAACGTTGCAAAGGATAACTGACTTGTTGGTTACGAGCATGACTATTTGTTCTTGAGGCTATCTGGTGAGTAGAATACTTTGTTTTAATCCTGAGGAGATTACTCTGCTTTTGGACCCGGTATCTCGAAAACGGATAATGGTGACAAACAAAGAACAGCTATAATATCTATTCACAGTCCACAAAATCCAACACATAACTAACATGAACTACTGTCTAAATATATGCCAAGTAAAAAGTTAATTATATTATTCAATGCGGATGCTCCAGGATTCTTGGTTGACATCAAGGGAATGCGGACTGTCGCTCACGTAATCGAGCAGCTTGTCATAAACACCTGCAAAGTAAACCGAGAAATGATACAACAAAAGGGCCGCGGTGATAAAATATGTTTGTTAATATTTTAAAAAATAAGCTTATTAAAATAAAATACATACCTACAACAAGCGGTCCCATAAGAAATCCGCCTGGCCGAATTACAGTTCGAAGGAAGTCCATCCGTTGAACAAGATTGTTTGTATTCGTGATGTAGACGATGTCAACCTAATCTCCGGTCTTCAACCGTATTTCTTCTCACAGTAGCTGACCTTTACACTGTAGCAGTGCATGAGGCGAACCACTTCAGCCTCGGAGCATCGCCAGGGAAGTACAAAGTCCCATGCATCGGCTTGCGAGAGCGTCCTACGAAGGCAACGCTGGGTGCTGCAAGTCTACCATTCCCCTGACACAATCCCACGAAATGCGCTAAATCCGCCCCAAGCCAGATCCGAATGGATGGATGCATACTCATTGACGAGTCCTCGTCTGTCGAGCTTGAGCCAGTCGTCGATGGCGACGATCTCGCATCCTCGTTCCAAGGCACTCATGCAAGTTATGGAAAGAGCGGCCGTCTCCATTCCGACTCCCGCACCGACTTGCAAGATTCTGCAAACGTACCGATTCCGGTCTTCCGAAGAGCTCGGATCTAACTGCGCTTGATGAGTATGCCTGACCTGGCTTGCTGAGTCGTGTTATCTCCATACAATTCGTTGATGCGGCTCGTGAGCACGGCCACCTTCGCCATTGGCAGCTCAAACGACGATGCATTTCTGAAGCACAACGGATCTCCGTGCTATTATTATATTTCCCTCGTGTTGGTTTGGCCGTTTCGGTCCCAACACGTAAGCTCAATCGATCTGCATTAGGTGCCGATCGTATTTTCCGCACCAGTTTGAGTGGTGTTATTAATCGGCACTAGAGTGCGCCTAACGGCCAACTTCAAGTGCAGTTGTACTATGACATCCGTTAATCGGCACCTTTCGTATTCGCTGATGTTCACACCACCGGTGTAATGAATGTTGTTCACGAAGAAGTACCAGTCCTTCTGAAAGTGAGATAGATTTTGAGGCGGTTACGAAGCGAGGTCTTACGGGTTCACAGGTCTTCGCAATGACTGTCGTTAAAATCGGCATAGCAATAGAGACACCCGTAGAGACGCGTAGAATGTTGTTGAGAGAGGTGAACATGACAATGAGCGAGATGGGAAGAGCGATGACCAACAAGAGCAGCTTACAGGCGAGACTCTCGTTCGATGACATCCTTGAAAGACGGAAGAAAATTGATGCACATATTAAAAACGTAATTCTAATGGAACGTAAATAGCTTTCGAAAGCAATAGATGGGATGGTATCCTTTTGAGCGGATGATAGAGGTGGATCTGTATATAGGCGGGGTTCGGTGTTTATCCTCTTCTCCACATTGCATACTATGATCTGTAACGGCCTCCATCTGACCTATCTTCGTCATCGCTCAGGCTTTGAAAATCAGCCATCAAGAAAGTCGAAAGATATGTACATCCTAATGCTATTGGAATCTACTGCGTATCATGGCGTACGATCGAGAAGCCAAAACAAGTACAGCGCAACCGGTTGCACCTAGAAAGTTTGTGAACAACATCGTGGGCGGTTCATCGTGAGAACACTTACAAGGTTAGACGTATGATTTGAGTTAAGAAATCTAAAGAGAAATCTAAGTATATTTAAAAAGAAGAATTCTAACTGTCAGGTCCTCTCGATAGCCACATTCAACCCGTTCGCTGCGAAGAGACACGTTGTGGAGGAACAGAAGCAGGTCTACCATGATATCTCCATGACTCCCTTATAGGACTACGATAGAGAAGATTATTGCATTCAATACGGTTCTTTTCGAGTGTGGTGCTTCATGAACAGTTTATAATGAACCAATGGCTTATTATAAATGAAGCATAACTATCTAAAAGAAGATCCGAATTGGATCCACTACAGAAGATGTGCGATTCATAAACAGAGAAAAACTATAGGCACGCGAGGAACGAGCGAAGCGCCGTCGTCTGGGGCATACCGTTAACGATGCGACTGTCGAGATGAGCAGAGATCACGCAGAGAAGGAAAACGAGCTGTTGCCGGGTTAGGGATCATCTAGTGACTGCATACTGCTTTCACTCGCTCTGTCTCATTGAAATCTTGTATATGCATAGGTTAGAAACACGTTCTAAAATCAATAGATTCATGCTCTTCAGAAGCGTTGCCCGTGCATGTGCCTGATGAAAAGGCGACAGAGACAAGTTCTACTTCCACACCCAATCATGTACGTTTATCGGAGTCTGCTTTTCTCTGTTCTTGGATTAGCTTCTCGTAAGGAGACGTTTATCAGGTGGATAGGACAGAGAAGAAACTTCACGTTCCGATTGCTGACATGGAAGAGAAGGAGAATGCGCATGGACAGAAGGAAAACTCCGAAGAAGGTTCGTGATACCTTTGAGTGTGGCTGGAACAAGGAAGTAGCTTGAAGTGCGGGAAGGCTATTACTGCACGGCCAACTTGAGCGTTGTTATGCGACTTTGAGTTTGAGAAGTTCGGAACTTTGCTTGAAGAGTGCGCGTTCCCGATGGCTATGCTTACTCGAGTAGAGTTGCTATCTTGATTATTATGCCACACCTTCCACAGGATAATTGACTATTATCAAGCGTAATAGTGAAAAGACCGGAACACACTGGTCTACTCTCGAGGATAGAGTTGTTCGTAACGAAAGACTTGTTTGTCGGTGTCCGTAATAAGGGTGTACTACAAGTGCACTACTCACGGTCATTGTACACTCAGATACAATGCTTATGATAAGCGGTCCTTTGCTTTCTATTGAGCGCGACCTCGACTTTGAACAGACGGGGAAGTGAAAGGGGAAGAGGAGATGGAAGGATAGAGATAGTAATGAAGATGAGAGACTAAAGTGATGCGACGTCGCTATCTCTTTTGCCACTTGAATAGTAAATCCTTCCTGTCTACGGTAGATTGAGTACCGTAGTCATGGTAGACTAGAATGTAGTTGAGGAAGAAAAAGGAAGATAGTTAGAGCGCGGGGCGCTCTTTTTATGAATCATTATTACGTAGTGGTTGAAGGCATTTAATCTTGTAGAGCCTTCGTTGCGCAAGAACCACGAGAGACACATGAGTCGTCTGGATGAGTTGGAGAAGAAGTACAGTGGACGGCCGGTGGATGAGGGAAGGACATGGGGATTGCACGAATCGTGGGAGGCTGAGGGAAGTGGTGTTGAGGAGTGGGAGGAGGACGAGACCACGGTTGAAGAAAGCATTGCATTGGACGATGAGTAGATTGGAGTAAGTATTAGAGTAAGTGTATGTAAATAACTAACGTTGTACTACTGTATACATATGATGATATGTAGCCGCTAATAGTGTTGCCCGTTTTAGCCTTACTTGTGCCGTGGCCTTTTTGTGATATGAAATAAATACGAGATCTTTTGAGTATGGGTGATAGAGAGAGAAAGGAGTGGGGACGATGTCGTTTAATCGACACATTAACCGTGACACGTCGATGGAACGCGTACCGATTTCGATTCGATTGTTCCGCGTTGCGGCGAGTATTTCGGGCGTACCGTCAAAAGGTGTTTAGCTGTTTGGTATGTACTACTCCGCGATAGCGAGTAAACACGCGCAGCTGAGAAAGCGCGTGACGATTTTGTCTACGCTGTTCCATAGCGTGAGAATTTTTCCTTTTCATTTACACATCAACTATTGTGAAAGTCATACAACCTAACAACAAAACTGCAGTTTGTATCCAAAACACAAAAATCATTGTATCAACTTGTTCGTGCAGCACATTCAGTGATTGTGTGGAGCATGGCAATGCCATCCGAACGTAGTGAATCCAATTTATTAAGAATAACCTGGCTAACATAATACATTAGCGTGGACAAGACAAGAAAATGCGCCATAATGGAACGAAAGGAGTCAGGGAAAAGCAGATACGGGGGAAACATGCAAGTAGACAACGTGTAATACCGTAACCGGAGGAGGTGGGACTTAGTCGGTGGAGAGGAGTAGGTAGGTGAAGGGGGTACCGTACGAAGGGGGCTTGTCATCGGGCTAGGTATCCATAACAGGCTGGGAAGCGCGTCACTGGGTGTGCTGTGTTCTAGGAAGGAGGAGGCTTGTGATATAGGGTACACGCGAAGGGACTAAAGGGACGTCTAACAAAGCTAGGGAAGCACAACTTGAAGTGTACAGTGGCCAACAACAACGGGGGAAGGGGGTAACAGACGAGGAATGGCACAGAACAGCTCATCGGCTGCAGAAGCTACGACAAGCTATGTACAAAGCGAAGGGAGGAAGGATTGAAAGGAATGTGTGGTCGGGAGGGCACAAGTGAATACGGGCGAAGAATACATGGGAAAGGAGGGACGACTTGTGGGGCTCGGATTCAGCTAAGGCTAAGGTTGCGCAGGATATCCTCGCTTACGTGCTTTCGCAGAACCGCATTCTCGGCCTCGAGGTTGCACACCTGAATTTCTTAATAACCATCTTCAAGATTTATAAGTGTCGTTCGGCAAGTGACCAAGAAAGGGTCACAGTCCACCACTTACAGTATTCTCGAGATCGACGATTCGTCCGCGCAAAACCTCGACCTCCTCACGTACAGCGAACATGAGATGCGTCTTAACGAGGTCCTGCAATTGAACACTTGTATCACTTGGCTATTTTCGTCTGTCGAGAAAGGTGACGTTCTCGGTGATTTATTATGTTTTCGGCCCTTTCGTGCTCATCTGTGACTTTCGGGAAGAGAATAGCCTAGAATAGCGTCTGTTCGATGGAACTTTGGTCGTGTGAATTGTTTATCTGGGATGCGATCTCGTCATTGTCATGAGGATCATAATGATTGAGAAGGAAGTGTCCCCTCTTTCCTCGCAACTGGTCTAAGCGATACAGCGGGAATCGAACTCGCCGCTGCTAGTATATAGTGTACTCCGCTGCGCGCATTAAAAGGGACTGAGGCAGTTCACCGCAAGATAGTCGTATATCATCTTCACAGCCTTTAAAGCTACTTTCTATCGTAGGACAAAGAAGGAGAGGAATGAGAGTGGGGTCGCGTAGAGAGAAGAAGACGAAGGAGTAGAGAGGGAAGAGAGAAGGAGGGGGAACGCGTTCTCTAAAGAGGCAGAGGTGGTCGACATTGGTCGGTCTACGTCATCCGACCACTCTTTACAGGTGGATCAGAGGAATGCTGAGAAAAGTAGATGGAAATGGTAGAGGTGCATAAGGAGCAATGAAGAAGAGGGTTGTCATCGAAAGAGCGGAGCTCTCTGCTAATGAGACGAAGAACGCTGTGCCGCCTAGCCAAAGGTCGTTGGTTTTGCAAGGGAAAGGAAGTGGATGACTTGTGAAATGCAATGGTTGTCAAAGTAGTTGTTGGATTCGTTTACTAGATATCAAAACAGCTAAATACTAGCATATGATACGCCATCCAGGGAGTTGTCGGCAATAATTTGCACAACGGCAACTTTGGAAGGTTTGCGGCCATTGTTGCAAGCAGTGAGTGAGCGGGAAGGAAGGCAATGTAGGAGCTTCCTCGTGACAGTAATGAAGAAGAGAGGGAAAGGAGCAACTGTAGAGGCGCTGGTGATAGACTACCATCAAAACATCTTGTTCCTGGTCTAGATCAAGAACTGATGAGGGATACAGCAGCAGCGATGCTCTTGCCAACTACGGTTCCGTTTATTCGATAAGGACACTTATGAACATATGACTGGTCTTTTCTTTTTCGACTTTTGGCCATTTGTTTCATCAGTTGTGCCATTCCTTGAGAAAGAATTTCGACAAAGTCGGAAAAAGTTTACTAATGAAATGAGTGCTTACCATGGCCTGCTCGATCTTGCTGTCGATAGCTACCAGCTGTGATGAGCTGCCGTTGCTTACGGCACCGCTCGAGGATGAACTGAAAGCAACTCTAATTATATAGTTAGCTCGGTTTCTCAAATTCGGAGTTATTTTATTGAATTTTTTCGTAATTCTGGCAATTGACCGACTTAGCTTTTGTTATCATGGCTATTTGTAAATATATATTATATCCATATTATTTCAGTAGGCTTTGGTTTGTGATCGGGAAGAAAATAGGCCAGTGGCTGTCTTCGTCCTGTAGTAGTTGTGTGCGTGAACTTCCTAATAGTACGCGCGCACAGGGGCTCAAGTTCTGTGTACAAGAAAAGTTCTAATATACACCGACGTGCAGTGGACGCTCTCTGTGCACAAGTAAAAAAGAATAGAATACAGTCACAGAAGCCGACACTGGATATAATACTTGAAACTAACATCTAGTGTTACATTTGATGCGAAACAGTCTCTTCAATCTACGACCTCACCAAGTCCTCGAGTTGCGGCGTACGATGATCGGCGACCGACAGGTGGTCGGGATGATGTATCGGGAGGGGGACAGTGAAGAGCACGACGGCCCGCCGTGCAGGCCACTCGAGGGCGGACTGGAGCCGAACGGACCCGTAGGGGCTCCCGATCGGTCGAGATAGTGAGAGTCGGCCGAGTAGCGGTGATGCAGCCCTCCGGCACGGTGAGATACTAGCATGGCTATCGGGGGAGGGGAATGGTACTACTGACGGTAGATGGGAGGAGAGTAGAGCTACTACTCAGGGGAGAACTACTTCGAGAGACAGAAGTAGTCGGACGGCCCGTCCACCAGGGGTATAAGAAGACGACGCGGACTGTCTCGCCGTCTCCCTGCTGTCCCTCCTCCCTCTTGTACACTCTCCCCCCTCTCCTCCTCCTCCTCGTCCCCCTCTATCACTTCACGGCTTGCGAACACGTTCACGCACGTGATCAGCGGGGTCCGCCTCCTCTCGCGACTGTCTCTGCCGTCGACGTCTCTTCTCGTCGCCCCGCTCTCTCGTGGCTCTAACCGTCTGCGTCTACGTCGCCACGATTATTAACGGTGGCTATTCTCGGCCGACTACTGATGGTTTTCGAAGGCAGCATCAGCATCATGATGATGAGAGAGGCGCCGAGAAGGTCGAGCGGGGGTGAAGCAATGCCCAGTGTACACAACGATGTGTTGTTGCCGGCAAGCTTGCCGGGTCACGCGAATAGTCGCGAACCGCGACTGTCGTGTGTGTGTGTTGGACGAACAAAGCGCTCGGTCGATGGCATTCCGCGCTATACGAATGATCATCAAGAAATGAAGCGACTCGACGAGATCTAGGTTGTGACCGATCTCTATCGCTCGACTGCTGCTTCTCTCGTACCGAGGCACAACCCGCTGTGTACAGAACACACGGCGGTACAAAGGGCAGACAGTCACAATCCCTCAGCCAGATTAGCTTTCTGGTCTAGATTCAACGTCGCGCTCGTAATTACTGTCTCGCAATCGGAGCGTGTGCGTTCGGCTGTTTCATGGCTGTGGTATGCGGGGTGTTGCTCACGCGAGGAGTGATGAATCGTCTGCCTCGCCGGGAGCGCCTTCGTATCTTTCCTCCTAGCATGCACGAACATGCAAGAGGGAAGGGTTCCGACCCCGGCTATTCCCTAAAGACGGGCCAGAGTGACGCGAGATTCCTAGCGTTTTCGCAGTCGACGGCGTAACTGATTTTGGGAGATTACCGAGTGACACATACTCAGTCACAACACGCGTGGAGACACGGCAAACTTGTTTTCGCAGTGCGTTCCGCTATTCATCATAGCGTGGCGTACTAATACTAGAGTATCTCATTCTCTCTCTGCGATGACTCTGAATGAGCTTTTGCTCGTGAGAGACCGATGACCTGAGTGAATGAGCTTACAAAGTGTGCTTGCGTCGCACGACCGCCAGAGGAGAGGGCGTCCGGGGGGAGCAGTCGGAATTGGCACGACAACGGATGCCGGAGAGAAGGGGAAGACGAGAGGGACGGTAGGGGCCGGAGGGGGGAGAGGCGAGGGCCATGGACTAGGAGATGGAAGGTACGAAATCGTAGGACGGGCAAGCGAGGCAATAACACTGCCTTATCTCCGGGGCTGCCCGAGAGACTTTTGCTCTTGCTCTTCGTCACGAGCGAGAGTCTCTGTTATCAGCTGAGTGGAAAGGTGCCGGGAGAGGGAGGGGGAGATTAGGCACAGTCGTCTGTTGATTGTTCCCACCTCCTTCCCGACTCCGTTCTATTTGGCCAAGAAGGGTTGGAGGGAGGTGAATACTCTGCCATTAACCTTTCGCCATTCATCGCCTCACACCATCTGCTAGCAGACAACCGCCAAGCAACGTCACCCCCTCAAGTTGAGGCTGCTCCTGAAATAGCCATGTCTCTAGTGCCCCTTGAAGCAGCGCCTTGACATGTGGTGACAGATGTGATTATTATTCGTGCGATCTCGAGAGAGATTCACAGCCATTTCGTACTAACACACGAGTTATAGCTGCGGTTTCTCCTTCGAACTTTGGCCTCGCCTCATCACGATCTTGCGCGTTTTAATTGAAATCGCTGTTACTCCCTTTTGAGGGACAATAGAAGTGGGTGGAAAAAGGAGTAAGTGTTTTCCGCTTTCTCTCAAGCCTTTGGTTTCCCTGGCCTTGACCACCGTAGGAAAGGGGAAAGACCATAGCTCGATGCTGGAACGACGTCGTTATCGGTGTTGTTGGGGACACGCTCAGTCGCGAGGATTGTATTACTCTCGTCGAGGGGAGAGATCGGCTAAAGAGGAAGAGGAATGCTGAAGGAGCATTGAGGCACAACACACTCACGGCTGTAATGGATACGATAATGGACAACGCCCTCTGGACGACCTTCACAGTAGTCCATTGCGGCTCATTTCAAGTCCTTGAATGGAACCCGAAGAATTCGCTGTTCCCTTGCGTAAGAACGCATTATTTGACCAGGGACGGTTTGGGAGTAAGGAATAAGCACCTTCAGGAAACCAAGGCCTGCATGAAGCCTTCGGAATTAGCAGTCGTAGTCAGCACTCGCTAGACTAAGGTACGCTTGACGCTGCGTGAAATAAGCCTAATATCTGGCGTGTAGTCTGTGAGGCGCGTGACCGAATTGTAGCGAAATATTCGGAGAAGGAACTGAATGCTACATGGGAGTACGGTAGTTACTGCTACATTCTGTATTACATCGGGAGCGCTTCGGCTGTGAAAACAGCGGTTATCGGTGCCCTAATCCTACGATTATCCCGATGCTTATCAGGAGAAGCGTAAGCCCTCATTGTTCAAGCAGCCATCCTTGTTTGCGCCTACGAAGTCGAGGATGATCATTCGGTGCCCGGCCGTGGCAACCGGCATCTATCTACGGGCTTTTGTTTTCGAGACCTGACTAATAACCGAAATGACTGCTAAATCACATGGTGCTCCTGTGTGGTTAGTAATCGAGCCTTGTACGAATGTGAGCAGACTTACAATTAGTATTTACTTACAATTAGAAATCAAAGATTATCATGCAAATTTTAAGTTAATCCTTTTTAATTCCATGATCATGAGTAAATATTGAAATTTTTCGCTTTCAGAAGACGCTGTGACCAACGGTCTTGCACTCAGTCCATACTATTATGAAGAGGGCTGTAAAGTGCTATGAACGGTCTCGATAAGGAGGACTCACCGGAACATCTCGTGGTTGAAGAGGGGGACGCACGCTCGAACGCTCATTCTCTGGAGGGGGGCTAGAGTAGCGAGTTATTCGGGCGACGAGGAAGAAGTTACTACTCGGTCTAGAGAACGCCTAGGGGAGGGCTCGTAGTTGGAGGGAAAAGAGACACACGCATAGCGAAGGGTCACAACAACCAGAAAGAACGAGCAAAGCTAAAGGAGAAGAAGGAAGAGAGAGAAGGCACGAAGGGCCTAGAACAGCGGGCTAAGCCAATTTGCTGCCCTGTTGTCATCGGTAATCGGGCGGGACACGGGAGAGAATGGAGATTCGCTAGTTGTCAAGACTCCAAAAGTCGTGGTTCGAAAAATCGCCAGAACAAACTTCCGCCTCGAGTCCCTACACCTGGCCACTACGAAGAGTTCCGGCAGGTGCTGCTTTCCGGGTTTTATACGCCGACTAGAAGGTGGGGCGCTGGTAAAGGGTGGGATGCCAGGAATGCCCAGGGGAACAGGAATGGGGTGATGACGATTCGGGAGTGGTGCGGAGGGTGTGAAACGGGTACTTTTGGCTACTGTGCTTCGTCAGATCAAAGTACTGCGTTCGCTGTGTCAAAGATCGCTGCAGGAAGGCGCACTTGAGTTCACGTTTGGTGACGTAGTAGGAGGTTGTATAGTATACGGATACATGGAGAGTGAGGTTGAGCAGGAGACTAATGCCAAGCAAACATCTACTGGAAAAGTCGAGAAATGGAGGGGAAAAGGAGAGGAGGGCTCTTGCGTATCGATTCTGAGAGTAAGAGGGGGGAGAGACAGAAGAGGGGTCTCACTTGGCCTCTCGCATTCCTCTTCTATTTCTTTTCAGAAGCCGTTGACCAGAGATACACCAAAAGAGGCACACAACGAGGTATAGAGCGAGAGGGCTGAGGCGTTTTTCCGCTGAGAGTGGGGGGGGGCTAGAGAAGAGAAGAGAGTGACGAGGACCTAGGGAGAGGGGACTGGGGGTAGGAAAGGGGGGGGGGGAGGAGGACGGAAACGTGAGCTTTGGTCGGAAGGACTGAGTAGAGGACGACTGAAAGCGTTTTCCCGTGAGGAAGCGGCTATTGTGTACTCTTCTGTTCTTCTTGGGAATGGGATCTGATGTAGGCGGAATGCATTGGTTTACCGAGACAAGAGATGGCTTGAATGTATACATCCA
Organism: Micoletzkya japonica; assembly: GCA_900490955.1. Classification (NCBI taxonomy): domain Eukaryota; kingdom Metazoa; phylum Nematoda; class Chromadorea; order Rhabditida; family Diplogasteridae; genus Micoletzkya; species Micoletzkya japonica. The sequence continues at coordinate 53,834 of LS835054.1, forward strand.
CATCAGGATGTTGAGGGTCTAGAGTTCACGCATGTCACTAGATCGTAGTGAAGGAGATCGTAATTCCAAGCGGAAATTAATTCGGATAGTGTTAAATATTTAAACTAGTAATTTAGAATTCAATCATTCTCTTCCGAATGGCTGAAGGGCGTTCGGGAAAGGTGAGCGAATTTTCGATAAAGTCGCTTGCTCGGGGAAACACGCCGATTTTCTCAATCGCTTAGATCGGAAAATATCGGAAACGAGTGCCTGCATGCGATTCCGCAACCAACTCCGCGCAGCGTTAAGGAGTAATTTACGAGGTGAAATCGGAGAGAGGAAAGAGAGGAGAAAGGCGAGATCGGTCGGATAGAGCCCAACCCGGTAAACACGCAAAAAATATTGTGAAGTGACGGCGAACTAGTTGACGGAACAGCTGCGAACTGCCGGGATTTCGGGGCAGTTCAGCGTGAAAAGCTACTGCTCGGGCAGAGATCGTGTCGTTCGGGACAGATTTGATGGGTTCTCCCTAGAGGAAAACAATCCATAGCCTCATTATCAGCTAATCGAGAACAAAAACCACGAAAGAGACCCCAGTGGCATGCTCTACTTCTCACAATCAGCACCTCGCTATCGTCATCGTCGGTACTGAGAGCGTGTAAATGAGGAGATTGTCGCGTGATCTCCGGGTCCCGGGCGGAAAATATGTTATGTACGGTAGGGCGTGAATAAGGAAGTAGGAAGCGCTCCATGTCGTTTTTCGAGCGAAAAGGGCTTGTTTTGAAGGAACGCCTTTACGGCTTTCAGTGGAGAGAACGTTAGGTTTTGTAGGCAGTGCGAATTGGAAGCTAATGAAATGCCAGAAGCAACAGAATGCATGTATTCGAGAGCTAGACGCATGATTATAGGTGCCACTTGGAAACGAAGTCAAAATATGTACGGTCTGTGAGAGCGAGCTGCAAGGCAAAGGGCTGGCTAGCGGAGATCTCTGATGTGCTAATGGATGATATGGCAAGAAAAAGAAAGTAGAGAGAGATCAGGGTCTAAACGAGGAGAACAGTTGTGCTGATACGCTTCTAAGAGAGTGTGGAAGATGAGAGTACTAGAAGGCCAATCGGACAAACAGCTCTTTAGAAATGAGCAGAACATAGCCAATAACAACGCGCAGTTGCTTCAAAGTGCACGAGCCCTCGGGGGGGGGGGGGCTTTATATGCACGCTTTCAGGGGAAAGCCTATGGAGAGCAGCTGACTGAATGGAATTGCAAGGTCGTAGACACGAAGGCTATGTCGAGTCGGCCTTTTTGGTGCGATGGCTAAGCGAAGAGATGATGATCGAAACGGTGGTTCGATTTCCTCATGAGGCAAGCTGTTAGTCTAGTACGATAGTATGGTGGATTACGTCAGTGCTATGGAAGATAATGCAGAATATCTTGGGTAAATTAAGTCGACGATGAGATAGAGATCTCTAGACTGTTCCTATCGAGAATCACCGATTTGCCAGAAGAATCTCTCACTGAAAAAGAGCACGCGAGCATAGCGATCAATCAAGCCAAGACAATTGTCAAGGTGTGTATCTACGTAGTGATGGTTCGGGGATGACAGTCACCACAGGAAGAGAGATGGGGGGAGGGCAGGGTTAGGTTAGGAGAGAAGTGGACAACTTGAAGCCAGTCAATTGATCGTCTTGGCCGTGTACCGTATTGTAGCCAGCCAAAGGGATGGCCGGAAAAACTGGGTAATAAAAGGCGGTAGAACGGGCGCGGCAGAGTGTTCGATTGAGGAGGCAAAGAGGGTACACAGTGTGTTGTGCATGTACCGGAAGTTGGCTGGTTGGCCTAATGAAATTAGCCGATCGCAGGCTGCCTTGGAGAGAAAAGTATTGAGTGCGGAATGGCACACCGCCAGATCATATAGGGATAATATAAGAGTGATGATGGAAAGAGCGAAACGAGCTGGGCCATCTCTGAAGAGCACTCGACTACATCTTAGAACGGGTCACACAATGGCTTGTAGTCCACGTGTGCTCGAGCGAATGATCAGCAGAGAAAGCGATGGTTGGCTACGGACTACAAACTATGAAATGCTGCTTCCGAATCCTAGCTGCTGCCCTAAATCCACGCTCTGCTAGTAGTAGCGTGGTATCTCGCAAAGCGAGATAGTTTCCCCGCTGATGCGTCAAATAGTACCGCGTGTTTCTCCTGTTGAAATCGTATTTCGTGCTGCTTAAAGAGGGTGACAAACTGAAGCTGATAAAGGTGACGCGTTACCAACCACATTGCCATTGCCTGCAGGAACGTTGAGTGGAAGGACGCGTGCTGCATAGTCTATCTCAACTTGTCCAGTATACAGTCAGCTAGTCAGCTTAGAGGCAAGAGAGATTAGAACGGGTTGAGGGTGGGAAAGGGGGAGGAGGTGATGGTGGTTGTGAATGGGTGTGCAGGCGAGTTGTTGTTGTTCCGAATTGGTTGATGATGTAATCTATCCCCCTCGTCCGATGCGACGAAAAGCGCGCTGACTCTAGGGCGAAGATGTGCGGAGCTGTGCGCAGATTGTATGCTGACCAGAGAAACGGAGTCTGTATTAGAGGCCTTTCTGGGGGCGATATCTATGCTCCGCCCGACTCAGGATGACGTACGCATAAAAGGTATGCTCTGATCTGACCATGACTGCGAAGGCTTCGAAGTTGGCAGCAATCGGTCCGTGATCAGCTATTCCAGCAAGGTCATCGTGTGACGTAAACAGCTGTACAACGTGCTGTGAGAGCTCACGTACCGCTCTGAGAGTGTAACGGCTCCCTAGATGCTAGCTGGAACTAGTATTCGAGACATGGGTTGTTGCTCGATAAGGTGATCCTATTGAGATTACACAGGAGAATGGCGGTCATGCAGTGACCCATCTCTCAATCAGAGACCGAACTAAAAAAAGTGGCCGGGTGTGCTGTCCATAACATGATGTCCGGTTTCTGTGCAGATCTTTGTAGCCTGCTCGCTCGCTACCTTTAGTCTCGACAAACAACAATTGCTCCTGGCACTTCCAGCTGCAAAAGAGCGAAGCTCAGCCGAGTTTGAACATGTAGGATAAGACTAGGAATCTACTAAAATCAAGAAATTAAATTCTATGTTAAACAGATTTGCTCAAGATTATGTATTTACAATCTTTACACGACCAAGATCAAAAATTTCTGGCATGATTTCGGTATACCTATAGGTATCGCTGCAACGTATAACATCCCTTCCTACTCGTCACAAGCCTCGATTCCGTGGCTCCTTCACTGCAGTTCGATGTGAGATGAAAGATTGCCGGATATTTTTCACTAGCCTTATTCTTCTGCTATACGCAAGCATCGCAAATGAAGGTGTCTGGAGAACGCGTTTTTTTCCAATCAACTTTTTTGACCTGGAACATCATAGACCACTTATTTTTTCTGTATCACCTGGAAACCGGTAATGATATTCTAACTGAGTGCGCTCAATTGACTGAAGAGTTCATCTCAGGGGAACCCTATCAGCTGATAATATGTCTCTCCTATCTTACTCTCCATTCTTGCTTTTACGCTTCTCGACGAATTCCCTGATAAAAACGCGAAAATGTGAACACGCGTATCACAACATTAAACCGGTCAACGGTGGTGGGGGTTTTTTGTCTCATTGCAAGTGCGTGAGTACTTTGCCTAATCGTCTTCCTTCTCTTGTTCAGAAGAGGTGCGAAGTACGCACGATTTCCCTCCCAAAGAAAAGGCAGTTGCGACTAGAAGGAGTTAAACTTTGCACGCCCTCCAATGAGCTGAATTTCCTCGAAAGCATTAATATAAGTCCGAAACACGGGTCCATTGTGGAACTGAAAAAGGATGGCAGTGTTTACATAGTCTTTTTTCTCGCATCTTTTCATTCTTCAATATATTCTCGGGTGATGCATACGATGCCCTTTGTGAATCGATTTGCCAACTTTAATATGGAATGCCGTGTTGTGATCATTCGTCGATTCATCCATGACAATGGTTCTTCTTTCCCGTTCTGCGGTTGAATTCTCCGAATACTACGATTCGTCTTCTCGCCTCGCTCTCCACAACACAACACTTATCGTTTACGAACGAAAGTGACAGCGGAATAACAGAAAGAGCGAAGGAAGAGATAGGAGGTAACGGCTGATAAGCGGGGTATTTGGTCGATTGGTTGGCGGGAGTATCATGTTTGGTTGGAATTCCGTCGAGAGAATTGCCAGCGGTTCAAGAGCAACAATACTAAACCCCCGAGGAGCTATATAATATATGCATGGCTGCAGCTCACAGCAGTTACAAGGGTACATTTAGTGTGAAATGGTGGTGCGGGGATACGGTACCCCTGCTCTAATGCACTCGATTTTGCACGGTCGGCGGGGATCGAACCCGCGACCCACCGCTCTGCAGGCAAACAATTAACCAGTCGACCACGCGGCCATAGTTGAGGAAACCGTTCGGATGCAAGTAATCTACTCAATGTTGAGCAGATAGTTGCAAACTAAACATCTCACATCTTCCACTCAAACAAAGCGTATTATAAACATATCTAAAGCGTATCTCTTTCATTCATATGTCGATTCGCGGCTTACTCGCTCTTCTCCTTCGTCGTTTGATAATAGTGTTAAATGTGCACATAGAGCATATGTATTGTTTCGTACAAATGAGAAGAAAAACTTTACTCAATATCACAAACCCGTGAAGCAGACAGGAATACGATAAGTATATACGGTAAGTGGTACTGTAGGGGGCCACGGTAAAGGTGTACTGTAAGGGTCACGGTAAGTACTGGGGGTCTAACAATAAGGTAAGGGTGTACTGTAGAGGGGGGCTACGGTAGGAGGGCACTGAACCTCCATACACTGAGCGAAAATACCCTAGCCGGCTAGGGAATAATTCTCC
>LS842547.1:47686-69171 GCA_900490955.1 Micoletzkya japonica
CCTTTCATATGAAAGTTTATCGCCTAAATAATATAAAAACCAAAACCAGAGTGCACAAAAATGTCTACTTCGCGAGATATCCTAAAAATCGTTTCCCAGCCAAGGCGCAGTCTTACTGCGTTTAGCGCATAGTAACGAGGCAAATGGCATCCAGGTATTCCCGGAACAAATAAATATTTCTAGCTCCACAAATTTTTTACAAATATTTTTCAAACGCTATTATCTTTATTATCGTCTAAGAAACATATTTTACAAGTATTGCCATATTCGGTTTCAAAAAGTTTGTCGCTTCCATGTCCCTTTAATTAATGACACGCTCCTCAAATTATAATAATAATAATAATATTTATCACCGCAAGCGTGCAACAACAAATAAAGATAAAATAATGAAATAAAGATGAAATAATGATAATAGTGGTATCTCATTGTAATGTTCAGAGAGAGCCGAGAAGCGACAGGGATAGACAAGAGTGGAAAGTAGGAGAAGATTCACCGCCTTGTCCCCCCTACTTCCCCTTACCATATCCATCCTACCGTATCCCCCTCCTCCCTTGTACCTCCACTAGTCGTCCCGCCTGTGCCTCATTTCGGAAAAGGAGCAATGAACCGTGTGCTGTGGATTCGCAGAATAATGGCTATCTTGATTTGGCAGATTCCGAAAGCTACGCAAGCGTTATAATCAATGTTCGTATGTTCGTATGTGTCTTTTGTTCGCAAATATAATGATCCATCTAGCTTGCTACGCCCACAACTTCATTGTCTTTTTTCCCGTTAACCTTGTTTATCGTACCGGAATGACCGGCACATATTGGTACTTCTATTTGTTCGCTATCCGAGATTTTCAAAACTCGAAGATTCAGATATCGCATGTACAATCTCACAACCACAAGCAACCGTGTACATCTTCACTTGCTTATGGATGATTCCGAAAGCATTTTTAATACTTACTGCTTGGCGCTGTTAATTGAGGTTTATTTTTGTATATTGTGAATCTTGCTTATGTTCACGCTTTATTTTTGTTCAAAAGTTCACGTTCGGCAAAAACTTATTTTTTATGGGACAATAGTATTTAAGGTACTTTTTACGGTTCTTTGCTTTGTTTCCTTATCATTTTATTGCTACGTTGGATGGAAATACAAGGTTTGCCTCTGAGTTACTTTTTGTGAATTCACCTTTTTTTGTGAATTCACTATCTGTAACTTGGAACCTACGATCTCTTCCTTGAGATAGTCCATTTCAACCTCCTCGCCGTGGCATCTTTTGTTGGAGTAATGGCGGTCATCGAGCTCTTTTTCAGAGTCATTCTTATCCTCTACGAGAGTCGCCTAATTGCTTTTGAAGGTACCTGCTATCAACTAATAATCAAGCACTAAGGAAAATTTTAACAATTTCAGGTAAATTCCAGGTTTTGCTACTGACTGTGCAAGTGCTAAGGATGGCAGGGCTTCACAACATTCTTCTCATAGTGCCTATCGCGGTAACTGAAAGGTAATACTGGTGCGACATGGAAAAACAAGGGCATATTATCTTTTCGGTTTTCTCTTCAAGGAAAGGTCAAGTTTTGCTTCAGGCTTTTCGCTACTGTCTTCATAATGGATTACGAACAAAGGGAAAGGCGTTATCTTCCGGTTCTCATATGCATCATTCCACTAACGTGGTCTCTGGCCGCGGAAACCTTCGTGAATACAGGTGATCTGCTCGGAAACTTCTGAAGCAGAGCGTGTTGCACTTGATTGGAAAATTACTGCATCTAAAACAATTTTTTTCAAGCCTTTTCTTTCGACAAGAGTCTTCTATTAAAAGCATTCGGAACCGTAATCTTTTCAAATTCCTGACGGAATCCTGACGGATTCGATTAGTTTCTCTTCTATGCCCTCCGCTCTCTCGCTATGCAAATTAGTCTGTATAAGTCTGGCTACGGTATTGAATGGTCCCCCTTTAAGGTCACTTTAACGCTCGTTGGATACCGTACTTCTACCTCATTCCTCACTGCATTTCTGCAGCCGTACGTTCGCAATTATCAACGATTTCGTAAATCTTGTATGAAAACAGAGCGTATCTCAATGTGTCCTCAGGTATTCCGGATCATATTCACCCGCAATACGAAGCGTCTCGACTCACTGCGAGATACCGTCGAATGGCACAAAGGACAGAAGTACTCGCTGAGCATGCGAGTACAATTGGAGGAGAATGTGTGGACAATGCAGGTATTACAAGCGCCATTGAGTTTGACATATAATACTTTGTAGAATATTTAGAAAATTTATATATTTATATCGCAGACCTATATGTAAAACTGAAACCTATATTGTTCCGCAGGGATCGGTCTTGGGACCGATATTTTTCAATCTCTACTCTTCTGACATGCCATGCGAAATCGAAAAGCACAAGTGCAAAGCAATGACTTTCGCAGATTATTTGAAAGTCTATGCTCCAGTCAAAAGCGGTAAGACCTGCCCTGTTATTCAAAATGCCATTGACAGCGTTGTGGAGTGGAGCAAGACCTGGCAGTTGAGCATTGCGCGTGAGAACTGTTCGGTGTTGAGCATTGGAGGAGGTCAAAACAATGGTAGCAACGCAATGGGCGGCATTCCCATACAGTCGGTTTCAAGCATACGGGATCTTGGGGTGATAGTTGACAATAAACTTAAGATGGATGAGAATGCGAGGATAGTGTGCAATAAGGCGACTGCTAAGGCGAATCTGGTATTTAGGGTTCTTAGGAATACTAATCTAGGCATATTGGTTAATGCTTATAAGACGTATGTCCGACCCCTGCTAGAGTTCTGCCCCTCGGTTTCTAGGCCTATCAATCAGTCAGATCGGGATAGAATAGAGAAGGTGCAGAATATGTTCACAAGGCGGGTATTCTATAGTGTCTCGGTTACACTTTTGAGAATAGGCCACATATGGTTGAGAGAAACAAGCACCTGCCCCGGTAGTAATGACACGCGATCAGGGATCAGGATCAAGATCAGATCAGCGATCAAGGATCAGGATCAGGATCAGGGTTCAGTCTGGGATTAAATCGAAAAAAACTCGTTAAGAGCAGTCGAAAGCATAATTTCGTATTCATTTGCTTGCCCGAGCTGCTACATGAGTTAACGACATAAAAATAGTGGACAAAAGTGAAGTTTGCGCGCAAGCTGATCAAATGCTGATCTGCGGACAAAAATAACGGTAGGATCAGGATCAGGATCAGACACTGTGATCCATTTCGTGATCCTGATCCGATCTTGCAAATCGGATCAGAAACTTTCGATGTTTTCATACCGTCAACTTTGTGTATATCGGGACAGATTCGGTATATCTTATACGAGGCCATAACTCCGTTCAAAAAGGGTCTAGAAACTTCTGGTTGGGTTCATTCGATTCACCTCATCAAGATCTACCTGTGTACTAAGTTTGAGCTCAATTGGTCCACGCAGGAAATAGTTATGACGAAAAACATGAAAATCGCATTGGGTAGGGGTCTATTTGGACTGCAAGGCAAATGAGCTGCTTTCAGGCGTTAGAAGTTGCTCAATCGTATAATTTGGTATGCAGGTAGACAGGAGCCTAAGGATTCCAAAAATTCCAACCAGAACTTTCTACGACCATTTCTAATCGAGTTACGGCCTTATTTTGAGTATACCGAATATACCGAATTTGTCCCGGTATGAACTAAGTTGACGGTATCAAGAGAAAATGCATTAAGCGACTTTTTGTTGAAACTAACTTATGTTAATCGATGCACAATGCACGTAATCCCACGATAACATCGTTACAGTACCGAAATTACGTCGGAGAACGCTATAATCAGGCTGATCCGAAACTGTGCTTATTCTCTATGCACTATGAGAATAGCGATCTTGATCCTGATCAAAGGTATTTTTTTTACTTTTTTATTTTTTTTATTTTCTTTAGAAATCAATTTTTTTTGTTTTTTTTTTTCAAAATCGTTTTCCCAGTTGCTCTAAGAATTTGGATTATTCTTATTAAGACGACATAGCCATTTATTTCTCTTGGTTCCAAGATTTATCCAGGGTTACGGTAGATATAATTGTTGACATTTTCTACCGGACAAACAAGAAAATAAAAATAAAAAAAACTTTTTTGTTTTGCTACAGTAATGTTGACGAACACTATTTTACACCGTTTCGGTGATGTAGCACAGTACTTTTCTAAAAAATACTCCATTTCCCGGACTTACAGTGCTCAATGGAAAAGTATCACGAATTGAAATACATCAATTTCCGAAAAATGTTTGCTTTGCCCGTTTTCATTTGATTTTATTGTTTGTCCGGTAGAACATGTTAACACTCATACCTACCGAAATAAATGGCTGTGTCTAGGGACCGCAGAGCTCGTCGGTGGTGTGATCCCAAGTACCGTAATGCAAACGTCGCCCACGCTAGGCACTCAATGCACTGAGTGCCTAGCGTGGGTGAAAAAGAAACTAAAATTTTAATCTTCTAGTTAAAAGTGTGACACATTGATATCATATCTGACACGATTGACCAGTCTACTGCAGCTACGGTAGGTTGGTTCATTCAGCTTGACTCGTTTAGCGAATGATGTTTATTTTTACTTTTTTCTAATTTGTTTTTTTCTTTTTTGTATTCAGCGCATGTATTCGGACGAGCTCTGCGGTCCCTAGACATAGCCATTTATTTCGGTAGGTACGAGTGTTAACATGTTCTACCGGACAAACAATAAAATCAAATGAAAACGGGGAAAGCAAACATTTTTCGGAAATTGATGTATTTCATTTCGGTATACTTTTCCATTGAGCACTGTAAGTCCGGGAAATAGACTATTTTTTTAGAAAAGTACTGTGCTACATCACCGAAACGGTGTAAAATAGTGTTCGTCAATATTACTGTAGCAAAATAAAAAAACATCAGCTTGCGCGCCAAGTTCGAACAACTTCACTTTTGTCCACTATTTTTATGTCGTGAACTCATGTAGCAGCTCGAGCAAGCAAATGAATACGAAATTATGCTGTGTGTTCCAGCGTGTGCTTACGCTGGAACAATGTGTTCCAGCGTAAGCACATTTCCTTATTATCGTACACTACCTAAGATTCGTAAATGACTGCCCAATGAAGAGAATAATCTCCAGACGAACAGAAAACTGCAAAAAATTATATCATACTGAACGTCCAAAACGAAGTCGAATATGAATTTTCTTTTCAGTTTATGCGGTTCGGAATCTACATAGTCTTCGTGGGAATCGTCGTCTTGCTCGGTTCTATGCTCGTCCTTCCTCTCTATCTCACAACGAACGAGACCCGATGGATACTGCAACTTACCATCTGCTGCATCAACATGCTCATTCCCGTGTAGGCATTATTAGTGAACGAGAAATGCATCGTTTTCAAGGCTTCATAAATAAATATCTAATATTGGCAACAAAAAAAACGTCGTAGATCGCTTACGTTGGCAACCATTCCGAGCTACAGTATTTAGCGCGCTATATAAAGTAGGTTGACTCTGCGGCATATAATATTTACCTACACGGCCGTTAAGGTGCATCTTCTATTTCTGCCTGGCCACCGCGTACACTATGATGTACCTACGTAACACGACGTTCGACAGCATCATATTCCACAACGATGCTGGAACAAAGAGGTATTTTCGAGAATAACAACTCAATAGAACAAATAGAAGCTATGTATTTATATGTGCGGCAATCTTTGCTTTATTTACAGGATCTCATTTGCTTCGAGGACCAGTCTGAATGAGGAAAGTAACACCTACTTTTGTCAGCTTGCTAGTCAATGGGATTCGGCACTTGGTAAGCAATGACTTGAATACACATTTTTTTAAAATCCATACATTTGCCATAAAGCTGTTCGAGTATCACAAAGTTGGTAATAAAATGTTTACATTAGATGACGAACTAATTTGATAATGGGGATTGGTGAGCTTTGTAAATTTTCAAAGTATTATAAAGACATGATCATGCCCATATGTTATTTGTCACCGATCTATTTTTAAACAAAAGTAATTTAAAAGTTTGCAATGTTCACGCGGATTCCAAGTCAATGCAGGTGAATCTTTATTTCCTTGTAAATTATATCAAACTACGACATTGAAGTCAATGGGATAGACTACTCAATAGACGACGCAGGTCTTGGGGACAATAATGGGCTCGACGAAGGAAACGGGAAGGTGGTCGATGGAGAGAACTTCACGACGAGATTCACGAAGGAGACGACGGGATTCGGACGAAGAACGGTCAACGCACGAGAACTTGGCCTGATGGGACACAGTATGAATACAGTATTGAATAAATAGCTTGGATTTCGGTTCCAAAAGAGTTTTGTATTCTAACGCGATATCAAATGGTTCTATTTGAGTTCGAAGAAAGTGAATAAGAACTAAAAATTGATTGTTTACCTTGATCTCCTTGGTCTCCTCTCCGGCATAAGTCTTACGGGGGCATTCAGGGATGGGCTGTTGAGAGAAGCAGACACGATTGGAGTACTCCACGACACGGGTCTTCTCGACGGGCTCTGAATGTATGGAATTCATAAATAGATATCCTGTCGGTTAAGAGATAGCATTGTTTATTATCCCTGTATCGGTACAATCTATTTGACAAAATGTATTTGTTGCAATCTATTGTTACAATTGTTAATCTATTGTTACAAGCTACAATCTATTTGTTGACAAAATCGGGAGATATTTGCATTCTTGCTTGCGGCGGAGTGGTGGAGATTGAAGAGCGAAAATATTAAATAAATGGGAATTATTATTGGAGGAAAAGCATAAATCTTGCAGCGCACTACACCACCGTAAAACTTCAGCCGGAGCAGGCTTTTAGTCTAAGCTGGCATTTTGACAAGAGAGTTTCACTGCGCTGCAAAGATTTCTCAACGTTCCTTTTCCTAAAATAATAGCCATTCCCTAACAATGAGATGCCAACAATACTACAATCCCCACCTAATCCCCACTAACCGATGTTCTCCTTGTGTTCGTAGTCCTGGTCCTTCTCGAAAGAGAGTCTGTTCTTGAGGGACGACTCATCCTTGTACTCCTGGTCGTACTCATCATAAGAAGCCTCCTCGGAGTTCTCGAATCGAGAGTACTTCTTGTAGTTCTTCTTCTCAGAGAGACGCTCCTCCTCCATGTCACATTCCTCGTCGCGAGAAAGGAACGAACGGTGGAACTCCTCGAGGTCCTCTGAAGAATGATTTGCATGATAAGTATGGAGGGATTAGTATCATCGCTTTCATATCACTTTAATTTGCTCCAAATAATGTCTCAACCAGAATCCCTATCAACAATTTCAACAATTGCCCCTAGTACTCACCAGTCTCGACGTCATCAGCACGACGGAATTCTCCATCGCGCTCTCCGTTGAAGTGTCCGCAGACTCCGCACTGCTGGTTCTTGAAGAACTCGTTCATCTTGATCTCGGCCTTGTATCCATCGAAGCGGACGAAGATGTCCTCGTTCTCGAAGATGACGACGTCATACTTCTTCTCGAGACTGTAAAGAGACTGTAACTTTATGAAACATAATATACATATGACAGAAACATAGGATTCATGAGCTATTTTCCAAACTATCTCCTATATCCACTATTGCAAGCGCCATTGAGTTTTACTTACTTGTGGATTATTTCAAACATTTATACAAAGCGCAGACATTCATTATTTGCTTGAAAACCATGACATTTCTTTGAAAGAGGTCTGGGACGACCGGAAAACGACTTTTTCTCAATGGACAGGAAAGTATCATAGGTAGGAAACGAGAAAAATCGGAACGGAAATATATCTAACTTTTCAACAACACTCACCCGAATTCGCGAAGCTTCTGCTCGTCCTCGACGTTCTTTCCGTTGATCTTGACCTTGAGGTTTCCGTTCTTCTTCTCGATCTCGATGGTCGACTCGAGAGTGACGATCTTCACCTTCTTTTCTTCTCCCTTCTTCTCAACCCTCTTCATGAGAACGGCAAAACGGGGCTCCTCAGTGCAGTCTTTAGCAAGGACAGAGTAGCAGGTCGTGAGGGGAGCACGGAAGATGACGTCGTCGAAGGTGTTGATACGAGAGGAGGAGACCTCGCAGACAGGAGAGAACTGACGGAGAGGGGACTCGGTCTTGTAGATGGAGAGGAAGGTGGGACGGAAGGGGAGACGGAGGTTCTCGAGTTGCACTCGCTCCGAGGGAGTCTCGTAAGAGACATTGGCGAATCGCCAGGTCTGGGGCTCAACGGTGAGTTTGGCAAGAAGACGGCCCTCCTTGGCGTACGACTTGCGCACGTCACGGATCTCGACGTTGGAGAGGATAGGGCTGTATGACTTGAGGATGGTAGCCAGACGCTCAACGTGGACGAGGGTCTCGGGCTGAATCTCGTACTCAGCGGCGATCTTGATCTGGTTGAGACGCGAGGCCAGCTCGAGCTTCTCCAGAGACTCGGTCATCTTTTTTCCCTCAGACTTGTTCTGGATAAGACGCTGCCACTTCTGTTGTTCCTTGCTCTGCTCTCCCTGGATGCGGACCTTCAGGGTGTTCTTCTGTTCCGATCCCCACTTGGCCTCGACGATAGCGGTCAGTTCACGGTGCTTCTGCTCCTTGAGCTGTTGGAGGGTGTAAACGGGTTGGGGGAAGAGGGTCTGAATTCCGGCAGAGAGAGTCCACTCACGACGTTCTCCCTCAAGAAGAGGCGATCGCTGGGCCTCGACAGTCCACTTGCAGAAGGTGAGTTCCTCATCGCAGACAGTCTTGATCTCCATCTCTCCCTTGCGCTCCTCCGACGATCCCACAGTGTAGGCCTTGATGTGGACGCGGTTCTTATATCCGGATCCCTTCTTGTACTCCTTGGTATACTTGTCGAACGATCCACGACGATCCTTCTCATCTTCATCCATGTACTCGGAGTCCTCGACCTCGAAGTGGCTCTCGGTCTCCTTCTCGTAGAACTGCTCGAACTGGGGACGCTCAGAGATCATCTTCTCGGATTCGATCGAAGCGACGTTCATACGGATGACGTACTCGCGAGGAGTCTCTCCGGTCTTCTCCATCGTCATCTCGATGTGGTTCTCCGAAACGAGGATGGGCTTGTTCTGGTTCTGCTGCATCTTCTCCCACATGTGGCGGTGGATGTTTCCGCGGACGTTGAATCGAAGACCGAAGATCTTCTCTCCGTAGACGCGGTCAACCTCAACTCGGGGCTGTTCTCCGATGTAAACGGTCTTCTCACTGGCAGACTGCGACTTCTTCTCATCAGCCTCGAAGCGAACGAAGGTCGCGGGACGAGAGATGAGCGACAGTACACGACGTTCCTCCTGGTCCTGAGGGGCACGGATGGTGAGCTTGGCGTCAAGGTTCTTCTCCCAGTTGATCTCGATCGAGGTGTCGATGGGAGAGTTGACGTTGACGGTGTGCAGAATCTTGACTCCAGCGGAGTGAACGGGCGAGCGAACCTCCATGTGCATGATGTGAGTGGAGACGAGCTTGGGCTGAGCCTTGAGGTGGACACGGAGTCCCTTCATGTCCTTTCCAGACTTGGGCTCGAGTTCGGCCTTGATCTCTCCCTCGACGTTGAAGTAAGTGGGCATCTTTCCGGTGATCTCAACGGGCATTCCAATGGCCGTGGCGAGCACGCGAGTCCTCTCGTACACAAAAGTAGCCAGCTGGGCCTCGAAGCGGTATCCTTTGGCGAGCACACGCTCGAGCTCTCCGATGTGGATTTTGCCTCCTTTGACGGAGTCCTTGATGAGGTCGATCAGATTGTCCTCTTCGATGGGCAGCACGACAACGTCGTTGTCAGCGACGCGGACGTAGACCAGGGCATGGGGTTCCTCGGAGGAGGAGCGACGCTGTTGGATGTTCATCTTCTTCATGAGCTGCTTGAGCGCCTCAGAGGGCTTGAGAGAGGTCGATCGCTTTCCACGGACGACGACATAGTCGAAGGAGTACTCCTCCTTGTTCTCGATTCTCTCCATGATCCTGTACAGAATCTCGTCGAGGTTCTGCTGGGCAACTCCGATCTGAGCGAGGTACTTGTTCCAGTTTCCGGCGAAGACAGAGTCCAGCGAGGCCATGATCTCCTTGGGGAGGATCGAGTCGTTGGAGAAGAGGGCGGCCCAGTTGAGAGCGGCTCCGGTGGTGTATTCCTCGGAGTAGAGGGATCCACGGACGAAGGCAGAGTCGAACATCTTGCGAGGTTGGACACGAGCGAGCTTGAGAGAGATCTGGATGTCACGGGCCAGGGTCTTTTCGCAAGGGAGCTCGGATTTGGCGAGGGACTTGAGGGTAGAGTAGACGAAGGAGTGGACCTGGTGAGAGGGCTCACGTTCCAGTTGCTGGGTGATCTGGTCGATGACAGACCTCTCGGGAAGGGTGTGCATGATCTGGTTGAAGGCAGCCACACGGATCTCGGGGTACTCGCGGATGTTCCTGTACAGGGGCATGAGAATGGACTGAATCTTGCGGGGCATGTTCTGACGGAGCTTGCGAAGGGCCTCGATGGCCTGGATACGAACAGTCCTCGGCTCGCGCTCGTCACGGATGATCTTCTCCAGATGGAAGACAACCAGGTCGAATCCGGCGTTTCCGATGGTCTTGAGGGCGAGGACCTTCTCGTAGCGAGTCTCAGCCTTGTCGAAGAGGGACTCCAGGATCTCGACGTACTTCTCCTTCAGACGACGAGGACAGACACGCTCGTTGTTCTCAGGGGCGATTTCCTGGGCAAAGTTGGAGCTGTGCTCGCACTGGTCGTGCATGAGAGCTCCGATGGTCAGCCAGAGGGATTGCTTGACAGCGGGGTTGCGAGTGACGATTTCCTCCTTCTGAAGACGGACGAGGGACTCGATGATGGGCTGCGAGGGGTTGCGAAGGGTCATGAGAGACTTCAGGAGTTTGACGGCCTGGACGGGAGTAACCTCTCGCTCGACCATCTTACGAAGGAGAACTTCGACGGAAGTCTTGGTTCCGGTCTGGGCGAGGATATCGACGAAGAGTCCCGAGAGGAGTTCCTCCTTGTTCATCTCTTTCTCGATCGAGAGAATCTCTTCCTTGGTGCACACACGGAGAACCTCTACGAGACGGGCAATCTGACGGACCACCTCGGGCTCGAAAGAGTCCTTGTCCTTCTGGGTCTCGGTCATCTCACGACGAAGATGCGAGACGACGTTCTTGGCGATCTCGACCTTCTTGTCCATCCAGACGTAGGGAGACTGAGCCAGAAGAGACTCTTCTCCGGTCATGCGGAACTTCTCGAGGGCTTGTTCCCATTCGGTCGAGTAGATGAGTTGCTCCTTCTTCTCAGACTTGGGGGCACGGACAGAGTCCTTCTGGTTGTCAACCTTGATGAGGGTCAGCTTGTTGGCAACGACGGTGGCCATCAGTTGCTGTTCCTTGGACAGAGGGGCGAAGAGGTGCTGGGAGCGGAGTTCAACCTCACGGATCACGAACTCGTCCTTGTCTCCGATGAGCTCGAAGTTGAGGACCGTCGACGACTCGGTGACCTTCTGTTCCTCTCCGTGGGTCTTCTTGTCGCACGAAGGGCAGATGTCCGACACGAAGTTGTAGCGGATGTCGACGCGCTTGGCACACTTGTTGAAGTTGATGGACTTGGAGACACGGAGGGAGTCCTGTCCAGAGGGGACGAGAGTGTACGTGGTCTCGCAGTCTCCCTCGAGGGTCATCTCCTGGGTAGAGAAGGTCTCCTTGTCAGGCCACTCAGATCGCTCCGAGTCACGGTTGATGCGCGACATCTCAGCCTCGTCAGTGCGCGACTTCTTCGAAAGGTTGACCTGAAGGAGGAGTATATTCCGGGGGTATTGGGAGATGTTTTATGTCGATTAAATGGAGCAAATAGGGAGTATTCTTGATAATAATCTGTTGTTTCTCTCACCTGGAGCATGTTGAGTACAGCACGCTTCATGTTCTCAGACCAGGGCTGGTCCTCACGGTCGAATTCGATCTCGGAGATGAGTCCCTGCTCGTAGCGGAAACGAATAGGAAGGGACAGTTGCTCTTGCTGCTCCTGCAAGGGGAATAAATGTAGAGTGTTGCGGTGAGATAGTACTTGTGGGGCAAAAATCGTAGTGTAATACATGAATGTTGCGTTCTCATGTCATTTAAAGGAAATATTTATTCAGGGAGTGTATAGTTGAAGCTTTTGTTTGGACAAAAGAGTTATTCAGGAAAGTGTTATGAAGGAAAAGAGTCCCCACCTTGGTCATCTCGATCTCCTCGAAGAGTCCGAAAGGCTGAACCTCGCGAGACTCGGAAATATCGCGGTGAGCAGATCCGAAACGAGTCTTCTGCAGCTTAAGAAGAGCCTGACGGTCATTCTCGAAGATGAGGGAGACGATGGACTGGACACGGGTAGCGGATTGTTGAGAGGACGAGGGGAGGGGGAGGCCGGAGGAGATCTGAATGGAGGGTTGGGGGATGATAAATTGGGTAATTGGATAGCAACACGGTTAGGAATTCAGGGATTTACTTTATAACTTCCAGGGTAAAGTACTCTGCTCTAGATAGGTAAATCGGTAGAATTGCTTGAAATGAGTACCTGGCCGTCGAAGCGGAAAGTGTAGTGCTTTCCGGCATGGAAACTCTTCTCGTTGATGTTCTCCGATTGGAGATCCCAGTGCGAGGAAGCGAAGGCGACGGCCACTAGGCCCACGACCGCGAGGAGCTTCATTACCTTCAAGATTTCAGGGTTCAAGGAAGGTTAAGGTAAGAAGCAAGGCGAGGAAAGAGTGAAAGGAAAGAAGAGGACTGATGGACAGAGCGCGAAGCGCGGCCATTTTATACGGAGTAAGCTGTCAGTCAGACGCTTATCAGCGCATAACTCGAGTAGAACCGGGGCCGGGATGTCAGTCATCTACGGTTATCTCGCTTATCATTGGTCCCTTATGTCAGTCATCCCGCAGAATGTGACTCTATCGATAGGCGTCGCGGACAGAAATTGAATGCATTATCACCCTAGCTTGCAAATTTTCGTCAGAAAGAGTAATGAAAAAAATGAAATGAGGAGTGAACGAACTTCGGAATAAGGAAAGGTGATTAAAAAGGTTTATTCAAATATCTTCCTTGAAACCAATAAAACGACTGTTTTTTCGTTCACTCGAATTCATCTAACCAACTTTTAAGAATCAGTATATTCAAAGCGGTTTTCGCTATTCGATAGAGTTTTGGACGCTCTTTTCATCTGATTGGTTTGACTTGAGAATCTCTCCTTCTTCTATAAATCTAAAAAAAATAGAAAATTTCAAAAATCAATCATTGTTCAATCTGATTTTTTATATTAAAAAAGGGATTATGACATAGTTGTGCAGCTTCAGAAGCTCTATCGAACAACATTGAAACCGCGGTACCGAAAAAGTTCCGAATAGTCCTCCTTCAATGCAACTTCATTCGTTCCCTCTCGTGTAAAAAATACGGCAATAATGAATGTGACAAGCACAGATCCCCTTCTTTATCCAATAGATAACAGTGCATGTGAATGTTAAAACTAATTTCAATCGCTTTGCGAAAGGGAAAATTGTGGAACGTGAATCTCGTTTATTGAGGATGACATAAAACACAAAACTTGTACACAGTATTCTAGACCTTTGGAAAGCGAAAATGACAAAGACATCATATTTCTATGTTTCTAGGAGACGCTCAGTGTTTCATTGATGTTAGCTTGAGTGCCTACCGTGGAGCTCTTCCTTTGCCATTCCTAACACTTCATTCGTGGTGCGCTGCACTTCGATCTACCGTATTAGTAAATGTCGGAATGATTTTTCGCTTTCCAAAGGATTTGCATTGCGGCAGAACACTGTGTGTAGCCTCAAGAAAAATTTCATCTTACTCAATAAAAATCAATGAGAAGATTGCATAGTCGTTGCGGAAAGATGAGCTGTGATCATATAATCGTTGTAATGGCGATGTCGTTCATCGCAATAAAGAGTTCTGTTACCCGTTTACTGGATAGTTATGAAACCTTACAATATTTTTTTCATTTTAAAATAAATTGAAGCCACCACGACTATCCTTCCACCACGACTATCCTTCCATTTGTTGATGCTCATGCTTGAATCAGACAATACTCTTCCTGAATATGAATATCTCGAGCAGTGTCTCCTAAACAGAACAACACATATCGTTGTGCCGTGTGACTCACCGTCTATCATTGTGTGTTCTCTCTCAAGCAAGAGAGCGACACGGATACCCTCACACTCTCCTGTATGTCTCTTGCTTTTCTCACTTTGCCCAGTACAAACAACACAACATTTCGGGGTTAATCATGTCTGCGTTCTATACTTTCATAGGAATTATAATTAGCGAAATTGCTTCTAGGGAATATTTGAATATTTGTTCATCGAATGAGTAGGGAACTATCAGCAGATAGAGTCAGGCGTATTTTATGTACATGTCTGGGAAAACAGTTTTTATTGTTATGGTTGAGGAAAACGTTCCATCAGTTGTCTCATTCCTACTTTCGAAGAGAGAGTGAAACGGTATGTGGAGAGCGCAGACAAAGTAGGAATGAGTTCACTGACGGAACGTTTTAGTCAATAATAGGTGCATGTTTCCCAGCTGTCGGGGAAAATTTAGTTTGGTGTGATGGCTCGGCCTTACTACTCGCGGACAATGAAACTGACTTTCCTTTACTGTGAGCTGAATGTAAGTTATTCAATTATTTTGGTACATGTATTTATCGAACATTGACCTAAAATTCCCTAGTCGACATGGAAATTGCCTAAAACAAGTAGAGAAGGGCACATTTGTTAGGAAATTCCTTAGCGGGCTAGTGATTTGTTCTGAGTGAAAATACCATGAGCGTCAGAAATGCCGTCCTCCTGCATGCCTAATCCCCTTCCGTATCTTATCAAACTCATCCGGGACCCGCTTAGCGCCGATTCCCTGCTCACAACTTCTCATCTGGAATCGATCCTCGTTCCGTTTCTTATACGTCAGTTTATCATTCCGAATATTAGGCGAGAGAGTGTGCATAAATGAGAGAATTAGTCTCATTTTGGAACCAAAACAACTGATGATTCCACTATTAATATTGCTCTCAGTTCAAAACGCCCTACAAAGTCACGATGCGTCAAATATAAAAGCAAACGATGGATTATGTCACCCTAGTCATAGCGCGATCACGCCGAGTACACTCCTATTATTGTCAGCTAATCGTCTTATGTTTCTCCTCCTCCATCTCCTTGCATTGATCGAAATCATCTGAAGGGAGGGGGGAAGAAGGGGGGAGTTGTCGGTTAGATCGTATCTCAGTCTCAGTCTCTACCCTCCTACTCTTCCTCCCACCCCCTTCTCGACCCGAACCTTCTCCACTTTTCCACTACGCGAATCATCCCTTGCCTCCGGCTGTTTCCGCTTGCTTTGTTGCTGCTTTTTCAATCATAGTAGTAAATGCAGAGCTTCAAAAGCTAGGTTAATAATACCCTGAAGCGTGCGATCTTACATGGAAATGAGCGATGATGAAATTGGTGAAAAGAGAAAAAAGCTCTATCACAATCGGTTTTTTGATAAGCCAACGAAAGATATCTTTACACGAAAATGAGTAGTTCCCGGACGTCACGTCGTTCACTCTGCATTTTGCGCTCGGGCAAATTTTATCGCCGTGAAATGACCTTTTCCGTTCCGGCAGCAAACCGCGTTTCGCTTACAACTGCCAGCACAAGCTGGATCTTCCCCTATCCGATCTGATAACCCCCCCGTCTGTCTGCAATTCCCCATGATTGCCTATTGTAGCCGTGATGTACTCTTCCAACCATCGGCAGAGCTCCTTTGAAGTGGCTGGGTAAATGTTGCTATCGAATGCTGTACATACTATTTACCGCGAGCAGGACCAGGGTTCTCTTTCTGGGGCTTTCTTCCGCAGCCATACTCCGTTATTCCATGAATTACTTGAAAAAACCATGCTACTTAAAACCATACCGCAAAATAGAATAAAAAAAGAAACCTAAATACTGATTTTTCCACGTGAAGCCCTGCAACGTACGCTAAGCTCTAAATGCTTATCTCATGGAATTCGTGCGCGGCGTCTGTATTTCCCCGTCTAACTACCCCACCGCCAAACTACGAGCCCATTACTTCTCACCTCTGCTTATCTCTGCTCATCGCCATAAACTCGCGCCCAACAAGCTACAAAAGTGGCGGCCTTGCACAGTAGAGAAGGAGAGATAGAATTGAGCAGGGTCCGATCATGCTAAAAGGCGCGAGAATTGAAAGCACACGCTGTTTGTACAGGCCTCCCCTCCCCCCTCTTCTTCCCTCCTCCCCCCTCCGTCTCTCCCCCTCCCCTCGCTCTCTCGCCCTCTCGCCGTCTGCGCTCTCTCGTACTCGCTCGCTCTCTCTCGCTGCCATCGCTCATTTCTGAAGGCAAACTGGCGTGAAAAAGCGATTGCGGCACTTTTGTGATAAGCCCTGCCTTGCCTCGCGAGATCCCCATTTCGTAGTGGGGCCAAGTGATCAGTCTCACAAACTGTCATCGCTCCAGTCGAATCATACCAACACTTTGCGCATCTTTTTATGCACTTTGATACCCTGGCTTGCCCGTGGTATGCCTGAACATACTGTATTTCGCACGTATATCTTATATCTGGCTTTCTCAAACCGTCTAAATCACTTCATCACTATTTGCCCGTATCCTGATCATCGTTCCCCTGATCCCCCATCTTTCGTGCCTCCACTACAGTCTTCAGTTGACTCTCTCTGCCCTCTCGGTTCGCCTCTTCACATCTCCATTACACTGTCTCGATAGCGAGTAGGAGGCGATCTCCACTTGATCAAGGAGAGAAGAAGTTCATGGGATAAGAAAGTCGGTGAATGGTACGTTTGCTCTGATCATGTTGGATAGAAATTGTGCTTCGAGTGTTTTTCGAGAGCATGTGCAAGTTCACAATGAAGCATACCCATCAGAAAGACCCGAAACCCGAACACTGTCATTGATGCTTTGCTCGATGCGCTAAACAACGCAAGTCCGAACAGCCGCGCAAAGGGGGAAACTATGCAACAATATATTCGATATAATGCACGAAACGTACAATACAGTAAAACATAAGCCACTTCAAATAAGGTTGGAGGTGGGACTATGCAGATGTAGACATACATGGGCCGAATACTCCAGAAAAGGTCAAGTTCATGGCAAAGATTGTTGCGTGATTGCTAATTGTAAGCATGATATTCCTAGAAGGAAAGCTTTAAATGGGACTTGACCGTGTAGATAGATGACCTTCGGTCTTCCCTCGACAATATATCTCTCCCCCACCGAGGGATGGTTGTAAATCGCGGAGTGCTTATCGAGGCTACTTACTGATATGACGAAGGGGTGCACATCACTCGTATAACATCACTCAGTCTATCTCTCGTTTTTCCACTCTTTCTGTCCCCTTCTGGAGAACGCAATGCCGTCTTCTACCATAGCATCTCTATTTTGCTGTACGAGTCTTCGCAATCCCGATCACACAATGCCAAGAAAGCCGAAATTTTCTAGAAATCGCGGTTTTCCACTTACGGATTATTGGAGCTTTTCATTGAGCGTTTCATGCTGCCCTTTCAAATTAATTAGGTCGTTTTTAAAAAAAATTATTCGCAATCTTTCCCTCCTCGTTCTTCATTGTCAGACCTGCCCTCGATCAGTAGGCCGCCTCTCCATCTTTATCGATAAACGCCGCTATCACGCTCACTCTGCTGTTTAGCATCTGTTTAGACCGCGTACTTTCCATCTCCTTTATCTCTCATTACTGACAGATTTGGTCGGTTTTCCTCTTCTTGCTAATCTCTTCATTCTTTAACTCTATCTCAAAATCGTTCTTAGTCGTATTTCTTCATTTCTCATAGTCGATAGCTCTTTATAATATTTACAAAATGCTCCGTCAGTAAACTCTAGGGTTTGAAAACCAAGCGCGATTAGCGTATTTATCGCCAGATAATGAGAATAGATTGCTTGGTTTCCACACCTTCTGTCTCTAACCAACCCTACTTGCTGGTCCTAGCCGTCCTCTCCTCTTCTATCCGATGAAGATGGAGAGGCTCATCGCACGCCACCGACTGCAGTTGGGACTGGGAGGGAAGGAGTGAGTTAGAGTCGTCGAATCAGGTCCTTTTTATGGTTATCTTTCATCTAGTTCAGTATAAGCAAGACATTGCTTGCTTTATGTAATGCATGAACCATAACCACGAAAAAGATACGATTCGACGGCTCTAGAGTGAGTTTCAATGAAGTATGAATGTGAGGATCGACAATATCTATTATGGAATGTAGCCACGAGAGTGAGTAGCTTGCAGTACTAAATCTCCGCTCGAAATCTGTCCAAACCTTTGCGCACGCTTTATCCAGCCTGAAAATCCGAGCTATTCGCGGAAGTAAAAGCTAAAAAGTCATCTCTTCCTTTTGACAATTATTTGTCTGCGTCCTCTCGAACCAGTCTTTACTGTCCCGGTCTTATCTCGGTCTTCCAGTGAGACATTCTTGCTATTTTGCACTTTTCGCTGCCGTAAACCAATGCCAAACCTTGGTCAGCAAGCAGCATAGAGCGCTAATCCAACGTTCTTTAGGCTAATTTTCTACTGCACTCTAGTCCTCACAATGCCTTTGCTTTGGATGTTTTCTGCGTTTACACGATGTGCAAACATCGGAAAGAAAATCGATCGATCAATGGAGGTTGATCTTATCGTGAAAAGGGGACTGACAGTTGACAGGAGATGGTCAAGCAATGCTGTAAACTTGTAGTTTGGAAGAAAATTTGGAGCTTACAATCTTAGATCGGTTGTCATAATTGAAACGCATTTCTACTGACAAGCTCCAAGCATTTCTCGAAATACCCAAAGAGACAATCTGGGATGATCTTCATATATCTATTCAGAACGCCTTCTGATCACAAACTCTTCAGTCTTGCACAAATTCTTGTGCCTCATCAGCATGCAATACCACAGTTACGCAGACGACCAAATCGCGCCAATCACTATTACGTGCCGGTTCACTCTTGCCCCTTGGCCACCCAAATATGGCCCATACTTGGGCAGTTCGTCGAAGTCTGTTCACGACGATAAACCACAGCAGTTACGCTCCAGTATCAAGAAATTTTGGTTTTTATTGAATAACTTTTCTAAATGAGTTTTTCTGATCTTTTCCATGTTCCTTCCACTTGGGGTACCGAATGGTGTACTCGGTTATATCAAACGACCTTTCAGGAAACGAGATACTGCTCAAAATGTACTTTTCTAAATGCACTGCTGTAACTGCTGTGTAAACTATCGGTTCATTTTCACCAACCCACGTTTTTTCGGGTGCGCGAAAACGAAGTGGTACTATGTCGGAGGGAACGTGTGACCTATGCTTTGATAAGGCCAACTAACATTTACCTTCTCCTTGAACCACTAAGATGTCGTAACAACCCTTGGATAATGTGGTGTGCATGGAAAAAGTGCCAAATTAGGGAGCAGAAGAACATCGATCCCAGACTACTAGATCGTGCGTCAGAGTGTAATCGGATTAAGAGGGTCGGACCTCTCATCTCTCCCCTCACAATGCAATTTCGATCATTACCTTTCCGCCCTTATCAAACGAACGAGAGAGCGTACGATCGACGCAGTGTGCAGACGGTCGGAGAAGCGAGAGACAGGGAAGACAGAGGAGAGCGCAGACTGTCAGGCGGCGAGAGAACTAGAGAGTAGAGAGAGGGCAGAGACGCAGAGTGTGCGGGGATTGTCCACGCTTCCCGACGACGGTGTGAGTGTGCGTCGGAGTCGGCTCGATCTTTAGCTGCCTAAGGACGGTAGCCTTAAGAGGACCTTAGCTGCTAAGGTCGCCTAACGACTAAGGAGCCCTAGGGCTCCACCCCTCCCCCGCGAAAACCATGGTTAAATTGAAGGCGGCTGCCAACAGGTTAACTTTTACAGTTTTTGAAAATATGATTTGGCGGGAAGTAATATTTGCATTTCAGCATAACGCTCGCCGGGATGTTGCTCAATCGAAAGATGACCATGAACGCGAGTACTGATGGTATGTTTCTTTTCCTTCTTCTTCTTTTGATCATCGTGCCTTTCCTCTCGATTCATCGTCTAATAGCCGTTTCCTTCCAGTCTAAGAAAATTCTATTTTTCTTATTAGCAAGCCGGAACGAATTTCATTCTGAGCTGCATAGTTTTGTAATCATTTCCCTGTAAGCATTTTCTTCGCCTTGCCTCTCTCAGTATTGCAATGGGATTCTCTTTCTCATACGTTGGCATGCCCTCGTATTTGTAGACGCGTGAACTTGTACCGGAAAAAGGAGGCAGGCAGGGGGCACTCAATACTGCAATAGGTACATTGCGCGCCACACATCATCCACAACATCTCCTACCTTCCTCTTTCCTGTTCTTGGTCTGATAAGCACTTTGCGGTGACTTGTTGTTGTTGTTGCTTCTTCTTTCATGTAATTTGGGCACTTTGGGCGATCAATAGAGTGGCTTGGTCGCGCAATTAGAAATCATAGGAGTCGTGATGAGGCAGTTTTGCGCCGTAACCGTCACGTTATCAACATTTTTGCAGCGGGATATAAATAGAGCTTCACCTCATCGCTTCTCTTCTTCTCTCCCGTTCTCTCCTCTACCCCTGCCTTTCCTGTTTCCTTCTAGCTACACGCATTCTTCAGGCGATAGCCCCTATCATCAAATTGGCTTACGAAAATCGCGCATGATAAGCGCTAAGAAATGGCAGCTTAGATTATGCCCGAAAGTTATTTTCGTTCCCGCAGTGTATGAATGTGCATCGTTGATCACTCTTTTGGCCGCTACTTGGAGTGATCCTTTCGGTTTATTCCCTTTGCTTCGAGTTTAGATTTACAAAAAAAGATTTGCGCTGATTCAATAATCCCGAACATTTTCACCTTTCCTGTTGTTCCGACTGATAACATGCAGGGGGAGGGGGGATCATAAAGTCGGTTGAAAGGTGTGAGGTGGATGAATCAGACGGCAGAGACAAAGGGGAAGAGGAGGAAAGGGATGGAGGAGTGGGAGAAAGCGTATTATTGACGAAAACGTTCCGTCAGTAAACTCTCATTCCTAACTTCGTCTGGACTATCTTCAAGCCGTTTTGCTCCGACGTGAGAAGTAGGAAAGAGCCAACCGACGGAACAGTTTTGTCAACCATACACGACGTTCTGCTCTATAGAATAGATATAGAATAGCTCTATAGGAAAATGATTAAGAGAGGGGAGGCGAAAGAGTATTGAGTTTGGTGAGACGCAGAGACGGTCGGTAATAGGATAGTTTCGCCCGTTCAAGCCTAAAACTAGGGAACTAGAACCGGTGATCAATCTTCATACTCGGGCTTTGCCTTCCATAACTGGTTCTGGTTTATCACCTTTATCAGGACTAACATTGGCTGAGGTTCCAAAGGAGTGGTTGCTTGATATAGATGGGAGAGGTCAGAGACTTCGAATCTTCTTCAAGACAACTCACTCAGTCCGAGGTGCCGAGAGATCTTGAGTAGTCCTCTTGATCCTCGTTTGGCGCATACTTCTCCCGAGCGCCAATTCGTTATGGAG
>LS842547.1:79488-90125 GCA_900490955.1 Micoletzkya japonica
TTGGATACGGTAAATCTTGTGGGGTAGTTTGTAGTCTAGACCGACTAGCTAAATAACCCCTGGCATTGCCTGCTCGCTCTCGCTCTCCGTGGAGTAGGAAGGGAAGAGCTAGGGAAGGGGCGAAGGTGTGTAGATGTAAGAGCGGTGGAGATCAGGCGATGCCACTGGGTATATTTGGAGAGGGTAGTGCTTGGTTGAAGCTACAAACTACCCCACAAGATTTACCGTATCCCACACATTCAGATGGCCGTTCTGAGGCCTAGACAGCCGCTTCGAATCGGGATTTTTGCACATCTTGTTGTCTAGACCATACTGCTATGTTTCCAACGACCAACTCAATAACGATTTTTTTCGTGGGACAGTTCCTTTAATCCACTATAGTTGCTCCATGTCTAGATAATTGTTGGTAGCAATTTTTGTAAAATTATTTGTTAGCTGCGATAACAATATGGAAGCAAATTGCTGCCGTAAGTAGCATTGTAGCTTCGTCGCGGTGCTCTCACCCAATCCTTCAGATTCCTCGACTACCTCGCCGACTTGTGCGTGTGCAGAGGGGAGGCGAACAAGAAGATACAGGTAAATAAAAAAGGGGTTAAAATATGAAATATGAAAAGGTTCATATTTTAACCCCTTTTTTATTTACCCCTTTATTTTACGCTATTTACGAAAATTTCTTAGATCAAAGTACTCGAGAGGACTAGATACTCCAGCGAGCTAACTACTGTAAATATCAGGAGCTCATCTGCACGTCCGTACTATCGGAGGCCAACCGGAACATCTTCATGGAGACGCTCTTGGTTAGGCTCTACGTTTTTTCTCTTTTATTTTTGCTTGATTGTTATCATTTTGTTTAAAAATAATAACCAAGCAAAAACCATAATTCATGGCCTCTCCCTTGTCAGATCGACGGCGAAGTCTTCATCGGATGGCAGGGAGAGCGGAAGAAGCTCGTCGATATAGCACACGATGCCCAGACGGCCATCGAGGATGCTGAGGCACTCGACTACTATCGGTACGGAGACTGCAGATAGGCATAGGTTGAGAAATCAAGATCGGCATCGCACATTCTATCGACCGGAATCAGCCGAAATTCTTCCGAAATCTCGTTTGCTTAACATTTGCACTGCTGTCAGAAGCTGTACATGAGTTGCACCCGAGAAGGGCGCTGCCTTCCGCGTGACTAACAACGAATTGTGAGATACCCTCAATCCCTACCGCTTTCAGTCACCAACTGGACCTGATGTCGCAGATGTGCCAGGAGCAGCAGTACCTGGCCATCGATCCGCCCCCCGAACGAAAGCTCATGAACCTCAGCAGGGAACTGCCCGCCGAGCTGGTCCTCATGTAAGCATCGTTCATGTTTTAGTGCGCGCAAAAACCCGAATACAACCAGAATCTACTGAATAAGTGCCTATCGTCTTCTGGTTATTTCGAAACTATTTTATTACTCGAATCTAACAAGGTTTACGCTAACTATTTTATTACTCTAATCTCTACTCTAATCTGTAATCGTGTAATCTCATGCGCCCTCCTCAGCTGCATGTCGGACCGCCGTCTCCCGTACGAGTTGCGTGCGTCGTTCACGCGTCTGATGCTGCACCTCCACGTAGTGCGGGGGTCGCCCATCACGGCCATTCGACACGCGCGACTCTGGAGGGAGATACCCGAGCACGTGTCGGTAGCGAGGTCAGTCAGTCAGTCAGTCATTCATTCATTCACTCATTTATCCACACGAAAAACTAGAGAGCGAGAGCGAGGAAACATGTAACAGCAATAATAGGATAGAGTCCACTGCACTCCGACTGCAAGATTCACCTGTCCCGCAAATTTTCCTACTTACAATTAGTGTTAGAATACACGTAGATCTTGCCACAGGGAATCGAATGCGACAAACTAGAACTATCTACGGTCATATTGCAGAACTGATTTATGAAGAAAGTGGGGAAAGTTGCGAGGTTTGTACAAGCGTGCCTTGTACGTGTTTTAACACTATTAAAATAATTTTAACGCTTATCGGACAAACGGAACACAAGTCTGCAACGATGAGTAGATACATTAGACCTTTTCAAGAAGGTGTGAAGAACATGCGAGAGTCATAGCGTTTTATCAATTGCCTTAACTATAGTTGAGGAAAATGGTCCGTCAGTCGTCTCATTCCTACTTCCGACAAGAGAGCAAAGCGGTATGAAGAGAGTGCAGACAAAGTAGGAATAAGGCTGCTGACGGAACTTTTTAGTCAATAATATAAGTGCTACTCACACCTCATTCATTCCTGATCTCACGAAGACTCATCAAGCATTCAACAACAATGAGGATCACGCAGTACTCCCAATTCGCTATAAGTGAAAGCTTTGCCAACTGGAAAAAGATGCTTACAGCTACCACACGCGGACGATCGAGGACTACTCGGACGGGGGTCGGGTGCGGGTGGGAGACGAGATCAGCACGAGGATTCTGGCGACCGTCGACGACTACGTCAACGTCATGCGGAGGTACGGAAGGGCGCATAATGGGCACAATGAAGAGATTTATGTAGCTATTATTCCTGAAGAGAGTTATATAGCTCAATAATAGTAGGAAAGACGCTAGACTTGGAACAAACGAAATGCTGCTTTTTTCCTGAGTGGACTTGGCAGCAATGTAGGCAAACAATGCTGCTTTTTCTAAATAATGTAATGAAGCTCAAAGCAAAATAGACCGTTTTGTTAGCTCTCCGTTTGTTTTGGTCGGCCTGGAGACAGACTAAGACTCTGCAGGATCGACGGGTCGAGCCTCGATGGCGACTCGTCCACGATGACCAGGAACAAGCTCACCTTCGAGGTTGGAAAAGCTCTTGCGGCTTGGACCGTGCCATTTATTATATTCGCTGTAGCAGATTTCGATTAACACGTGACCATTTTATCCATATCTGCAAATTCTTGTGATAACGACTTCAATCTTATACAGCACACCATCTTATTTTAGAGTAACGTCTCATGCCTAGACGAAGATACCTTTGATCTCCATAACTTGCCCAACTTGTCCACACTCCCCAGATGGTCAATCTCACCCGTTGGCTAGTCATCTTCGGTTTCTACTCCTTCGAGCACCTCCTCCGTCTCTCACGCAACCTGCTCGCCATCGTCGACAACACCCCGCCTCCCACCATCTCTACCGCTGGTATTGCTCCCAGAATGGGGCATGCTTTCTCTTTGTATAGTGGAATAAACGACGATCCGTCAGTTTCTTCCCTTCCAAAATGAGTCTAATCCTCTCACTTTTGCACACTCTCCCACCTTACATTCGAAGTGATTTTCTTACGGATCTTTTTAATCCACTATAGATCGTCAACTAATCAGGGACTAGTTGACTGAATAATATTAATCATTTGCAACGATCTGCCGAGGTACTAGTCGAGATAGTTTATTACCAGTTTTACTCGTAACTCGTAACTTGAGCGCAAAACGTGGCGCACGGCGTGTCGATGATCCACCGTGTAACGAGGGGAATGCTCAACCAGATGACGCCTACTACAGACCCGCGACCCATGTCTGCCGAGAAGGTTCGTCCCATTGCTCTCCGCACGACGAAATTTATCATTTTAACTATTAAGAGATTATATGTGTTCAATAATCTATTGTGAAGTTGACAACGCTTTGTGAATATATCCTATTTGCGTGAGCGATAACATTGAGAGAAGTATGAGAAGTGACTTTTTCGGAAAGATTTCGGACTTGACCACACACGTCTGGAATCCTTTTTCAAACGAATTATCGAATATTGAATATGTAGCCCTTTGCGTAGAATTCGCCATACGTAGATTAGGAATGATTCCTTTGATAAGCATGTGTGCAGGCGACCATCGAGATAACGGTCCGTGGCCGGGAGAGCAAGCAGCTCATTCTGCAGACGAAGCTCATTGTGGCAGAGATACTCCAGGTATCATTCTGCTGACATATAGCGGAGTAAAAGAGAGTGCAGAAAAAGTAGCAGCGACGTTTACTGACCGAACGTTTGCGCCAATAAGAGAATGCTAATATATTGCGAACGACAGGCGAGACAGTGAGCAGAACGAACGAATAATGTACATAGACGCATTAGACATCGATACGACTGAGGAAACATTTAATTGTACATTATTATGATAGAGGAAGAGTGAAAAATACCATGTCTCGCGACACTCAGTGAAAAAGCGAAAATAGTCAAATAATGAACAGCAGTTTTCGGAAAACAATCAGCTACTTTACAGATCGCAGTGTTTATCTGTATGCCTCGAAACTTATTCCAGCTCATACTTTTTGTTCTCGCTATTTCGTCAAGCGCACACACGCGGCTAAGCAATGAATGATCTTTGATCTTTGATCTTTGACCCCTCTCTCCATTTCAGTTCGTGATGGATGTCCGTCGGGACTACCGTATCTCCGTCGTCCTCAGCTGGTTCAAGAAGCGCTTCCCGTGCGACGAGAACGGAGAGCTGGAAGAGGCAGCGAGTGAGCTTCGTGATCTTTGATCTTTGATCTCTGAACTCTGAATTTCGAGCTTTGAGATTGGTCTTTGATCTTTGAGATATCAACGAGCGGGTGGCGAAGGAGCTATGCGATGGCGTCTACAATAGCACAGAGAACGAGGTCCGCTCTTTACTTCTTACTAGCAAATCATTGCAACTTTTGTCCGTTTGTGTATGTGTGTATCTGTCTGCCCGTACGTCGGTTGTCTTTGATCTTTGATCATCATAAACATATCTCCCAGCTCAATCTGGACGGCGAAGATGGCCAGCTTCTGCTGGCGATTCTGCTGCAGATGACGATGTCTGACTATCCGCCGCTAACCAGTCGAGCACTCAAGGTTGATATTTCCTCTTTGATCTTTGTATTTTAAAAATAGTGTCTGCTTAGGTGCTCTTCCGCCACTTCACCCAGTACCAGGAACTACTCGACGACCTGAAGCAAGTACAGCTGCTCGTGTCGAACGACGATGTGGAGAACTACCGCCAGGTTGGTCTTCGATCTCTGATCTTAGTTTCTTAAACTTTGATCTTTGATCTTTGATTTTCGATCTTTGATCTCAGGTCGACCGCGATCTGTTCATCTTGCGGAATCTGACGGAGAAGAGCGAGTTATGGGTGCACGGCGAGCGGGCGCATTCCTCGACTAACTCTAGTGGAGACGAGAAGGAGAATCACAAGTTTGTAGTTTGTAGTTTTATCTGTGATCTTTGATCTGCTACAGTATCCCTCCGCACCGCCCGCGCAAGGAGGACGCGTCGCGGCTCACGCACCATCGGGCCTTTACGAACGACGACACGAGAAAGGCGAGCACGGATTCTGAAAAAAAAATATATAGAGTTTTCAGCTTATTCGTGTAAGTAATGCCTCAATTTACATAATAAGCAAAGGATAATGGATGATTCAGGTTCTCCTGGACATCATCGACCGAAACTATCCGTCGATTCGCGACGAGTGCTACAAGCTGCTCGATGTGGTGCGTCGTTTTTTTCTCATTTTCATAATTTTGAACCATGCATTTTTCTAGAATATGCGAGAAGTGTTAATAAAATACTAAGGTCTTACAGCTACTTATTTGCAGCTATTAGTGGGCGAGGACCGGAGTGCAAGTGCGCAGGCACTGCAGGATCTGTCAGATCGGGCGCCGCTCATCGCGTATCCCATCATTCGTCAGGTTAGAGAGCTAAACTAAAACGCTAGAAAATTCACCACACATAAAATTCGCCAGACCTACATGCATGCCTTGTAATGCCGGAAAAGTCTTATGATGCCTTCCTTCGTAGCGATTTGGTAGGTAGTATATACTCGGCGATCATCTTCTGTAGGGTTTGAAAACCAAGCACGATTGGCGTATTTATCGTCTGACTCTCTCCATTCTTTCATGCTCCTCTTCACTCTCTAGGTCTCATAATGCAATTAAAAGGGTTGGTTTCCAAACCCTAATCTTTCGCTTTCAAGCTGACAAGTGCCAGTCGAACCTCGAGATACAGATTCTGGTGCGCATCAAGCAACTGTGCTACAAGGACGCCCGACCGTACGCGATGAACCAGCAGTTATTGCGCAATATGCGCGTGTACGAGGTGGTGCTCGAGTTCCTCTCCATACCCTACGATAAGGTATGTGTGTACAAAGCATGCATTTATTGCTTCGTTTTCATAGTGTTAATCACATTCCATACTGGTCTTGCTTGCGGACTAGGCTTGAACATCAGAGATAGCTAGCCATAGGATTTGGTCGTGAAATATAAATACACATCAAAAAGACCCGTATGACCTGTTTAGAACCTGTTTAGAACCTGCTTAGACCTGTTTAGAACCACGACCTGTTTAGAAGTAACCCTGTTTAGAAAAAGTTCAAAACAGGGTTACTAGACTAATTTTTCAACGAGGGTTTGGCATTCCATTTGACGAAAGACCCTCTTCGACGGAACGAAATCGTAGATTAAACATCGCGAGTCTCAAATATAGAAGGAAAGTGCGTGATCTAAAAATTGCATATAAAATCATGTTGGGCGCGTTTGATATTGGAATAAATGACAGCCAATTGTTCGAATTTCGCCCTAGTCGAACCAGAGGCAGTCAATTCCAAATTCATGTTCCAATTGCGAAAAGCAATCTTAGACAACACTCATTTGCTATGCGAACAGCACGTGATGTGAATGAAATGAGCAAAAAAGGCAATGTAATGGAATATTCAGAGTTCTGCAGTCTGATAAAACAGGTATTCGGCTGATGACTGTGCCTTGATTGCTCCTCCTTATTCCCCCGTCCCCCAACGACCGCACGCAACACGCGTATTCGATAAAGATAAAGATAAAGATAAAGTATGGAAGTCGCCAATGGTGAATATTAGGGTTTGAAGACCAAGCGCGATTAGCGCGATTTACCGCCTGACTCTCTTCATTCTTCCGTGTTCCTCGTCACTCTCTCGGTCTCATAGTGCAATTAAAAGGCTTGGTTTTCAAACCCCAGTGACTACTTCTAGAAGAACGACGCGGAGATGCCGAAGCTGATCACGCTGTCGCACGAGTTCCTACGGTCCTTCTGCAAGAACAACAAGGAGAACCAGAACCGGTATGTGTAGTTATCTACGCTGAGAAGCCTTTCTTTCCAAGCTTACGGTTTATAAATGATCTCTCGAAACACTCTTGTTTTACGGATATTTAGCGAGGCAGAATAAACGGTTTTGAGCTTCTCCGCCTATATTTACGCCTGCCTTGAAACACACTCCTATCGCGTGACGCAATGTTCTGACGCAAGAGTGTGCAAATGTCAAGCAAACGAGATGCGCAAAATATCCCTGATTTCTGTAGGAACTCTCGCGCGGAAAACATTTTGCCCCAAGGATTTTGGCTCGCTCGCTTAACATTTCGAACATTGTGGTGATCGTTGCGCCCTTTTGCAGGCTGAGCAAGTTCATAACGATCGAGAAGGACGCGAAGGAGGGACTGCTTCGCGTCGAAACCGTGAGAATATATCCTTTTTAATTTATATCTGCTAATTATGTTTTCTTTGCACTACCTTTGTTGGAAGAGCCGAAAGAAAAAAAAGGCAAATGTTTCACATCATTTGCGGTTATGAACTAAACATAACGTTTTCTTTTCTTATTATTTAGAACCTACAAAACAATAAAACTTTTCTTCTAATAACCACCGAAACGACTCATCTGTGAAACTCTGAAATGTAGTAATCGTTGAGGTGGAAGAAGTGGCGACGCTCAACACGATCTTCCGCAACAACCGCGATCTGTGCCAGAATGTGTCGGAGGACCTCATTGGACACATTGTCAACCTCATCGAGCACAAGGTTTTCTTTTATTGAATGCGACATTTCGCTTGTTAGGTTTCGTGCTCGTCATAGTAATTTGCATAGCGCATTATATATTTTTACAAAAAGGGAAGAAAAAACAAAAAAAATTACTATTCAGTCGCGCAACGCAACCTTCCTCGAACTGCTGCAGTCGCTCGTGTGCGTCTTTGACAAGGAAATCGAGCAGAGCCAGGACAAGGTGGCACAGGAGGTAAGACCCCCTTCGATTGCCTCGAGGGCGGACTAGACTGGCACTGACAGCCAGTCTAGCTAAATACTAGTCCACCCTCTCCGTCTATCTCACCTTACTTAAGTCGGGCTCCCCTTCACTCGTCCAATTCCCTCTTCAGATCTGCTCCGGCTCGGACGAGGTGCGTCAGTTGTACGTGGACAACGCGTCGTTCGAGGTGCTGGACGAGATGATGCGTACCGCCCCTCCCTACCTGGACAACGCCCACCCCCTCAAGTACCACATCGAACTCGTCCGGTTCGTTCGATTAATGGCGAAACTCAGGGAAAACCCCGCACCGTTTTGTCAGAAAACTCGTGAAAATGCAGGAGTGATGAATGTTTTGCTTCTCCTCTTTTTATTGCAATCCTCGTCTTAGATAGGAATCTGGGGAACAGTTGTCACCCAATCTTGCTGCTGTTGCCTCAATTCAATGCTTTTATGCGATGAAAAAGCATGAATGATTGAGTGAGTGAACGACCGTGTTCAGACTGCTCGCCCTGTGTACGCGGGGCAAGAACGGGTCGACGGAGCTGAAGTGCGCCTCGGAACTGCCGATGGACCACATCGTGCGCGTCGTAACCTCGCCCGAGTGCCTCATCGAAGTACGTCTAGAAATTAACATTTTTGAATTTTAAGAAAAAGAAATCAATATTTAAAAAAAAGGTTCTCGCGCAAACCATTCGAATATCACTCAACGCGGTCGGATGTACTAATAATAACTAAGATGTCTACCATTTTATATACCTACGGCTAGAACTCGAATCGTATTCTTTAGTGCTTTGCACAAACATTCCATAGATTCCTTAGATAGATGATGATTTCAGGTGAAGACAGCGTACGTGCAGTTTCTGCTGCACTGCTACATTGACACGGACGCGGAGATGAAGGACGCCTACCGACCGGAGTATATCGAGGCGCTGCTTGGAAGCATGCTCGGAGACATACAGAAGGTGAGAGTGTGGTTGACAAAAATATTTATTTCGTCGCTTACGATAATTCCTACAGCGAAGTGGCATGAAACAATTACAGGCAAAGTAGGAATGATTTTGCTGACGGAACTTCTCAGTCAACCTTGATAATCTGAACTGATT
Organism: Micoletzkya japonica; assembly: GCA_900490955.1. Taxonomy (NCBI): domain Eukaryota; kingdom Metazoa; phylum Nematoda; class Chromadorea; order Rhabditida; family Diplogasteridae; genus Micoletzkya; species Micoletzkya japonica. The sequence goes on from LS842547.1 coordinate 88,603, forward strand.
GCAGATGAAGGCAGAGATGGCGAAGCCAGCGTCTTCTGAACTGTGCGCACTCGAGGAGTACATTTGCCATGTGGTTACCGAGATACTCATAAAGTTCGTTTTTTTTATTCTCTATTTTTATAACAAAATTGTGAAAATCACAGTTCACTCCAAAGTAGATTTAATAATAATAATAATATTTTATCCGTAGGATGAACGCGGGGTAGGGTTTCGCGATTGGAATGCAAAAATAATCGGAAAACCATGAATCCGAAAAAAATAGCTTTCAGATTCTTCGAGAAGCCGTTCAACGACCAGCCGAAGATCGACATTCAGGCAAGATTTGCGAGATTTCCATACTATCACTTTATAATTGTTTCAGACTTGAAGCTCATTATTGGCCTTTGATAACAATCAATCTTTCCTTTGCAGCAACACCAGAAGCTTTTCGTACTTCTGCTACAGAACCTGTCCCACCTGCAGAGCGGCTGGCTTCGGAAGAATCCGAAGAGTACGAAGAACTGGTACCGGGTGGCAGAGTGCGTCAAGCGGCTCAGTCGATGTGGTCAGTACGGCGGGCATCATACATAATCCTTCAATAGGGTTGGCAAACCGGATCATTTTCACAGGGTTAGGTTTCACCATGTAGAAGAATGAGAGGCATAACACGTACTCCATCGTGAAACATAACCATGAAAAACGGACAGAAAAGAACCGGTTCGCCAACCCTATCCTTCAATATAGTCGGCGAAAATGTCCCGTCAGTTGTCGTCTTTCCGATTTCGAAGCAGGACTGCTATCGGAACTTTTTTGGTCACTAATAGATATCATATTTATACTATCCGTATCGTTAGAAAGGGCACCGCAGCGTGACAGAGCAATGCATTATCTAGGAATTTAGATTTTAAAATATACCAACCTATGGTTCAGCGGAGGAGCGCAACCTGTCCCTGCCGGCGAACGTCGCCATGCCGCCCGTCCCGGCCGCGGCCTCGGCCAAGCAGCGCTGGCAGAGTGCCGCCAATTCCACCCGCTTTATACGCCTCAACCAGGTCGGCGTTTCGCAACCGGAAAACAGGAAAACCACCATTTCATCGAACAGGTCGTTTCATCAACACTAATCGTATGTACCGTTAAGCTAGTAAATTGTGGGCCGTGTTTGAAACACTTGAAACAAGGCCATATCTCGGCTGGGAAAGGTCGTGCAGAGTTCTGGTTGGAATTTTTGGAATCCTCAGGATGAGATCTATTTGTGTATCAAGTTTGGTAATGATTCATCAAGTTTAAAGACCTTTAAAGCTTAAAAATGTGGCATTGGAGAGGTTCGAACAGGGATTGCGAGAATTTCATTCACTCAAGATATATAAAAGCCGTTTTAACCGGTTTAGAGTTGTCTAATCATCACCAAACTTGATACACAAGTAGATCTCGTCCTGAGAATTCCGAAAATTCCAACCAGAACTCTGTACGACCTTTCCCGGCCGAGATATGGCATTGTTTCAAGTGTTTCAAACACGGCCCACAATTTACTAGCTTGACGGTAG